>WELB01000095.1:0-11254 GCA_009602725.1 Spirogloea muscicola
CAGGCTGCCGCCGCGCCAGCATCCGCGGCGGAGGCGTGCTCGGCAGCTCACCAGGACCTCGGGCGCGGCATCGCCGCCGCCGTCGCCGCCGGGCTCCGCCTTGCCGTTGTTGGCCATAGGAGCAGCCGGCGGCCCTGCCGCGGCAAGCCGAACCGGCTCTCGCAGGGGCTCTCCCGGCACCTTTGGCGGCGGGTTCGCAGCGCCTCTATCGGCGGTCCTCGCGGCGGCTCTGGCGGCGGCTTTCACGGCCGCTCAGGCGGCTCCTATGCGGCGGCTATGGCGGCGGCGGAGTCTCACGTGGCAGCGCCAAGTGGCGGGTGCTGACGTGGCAGGGGTGCGGGGAGATTAGGGCGTGGCACACTACATTTAGGGCGCGCTGCGTTTTAGGGTCTGGACGGCCGCCATTGCCGCCGCCGTTGCCGCCGCCGCCGCCGCGCGCGGGGCGGCGCCGCTCGCCATGGCGTCCATGGCGGAGTACTTGAAGCGCTACGCCAGCGCCGGCGGCGCTNGGTGTGTCGCCGGTGGCGCCGCCTGGCCACAGCCGCCACCACGCGCGTCTCGCTCCAGGACTGGCCGCGCCGTGCCGGCGGCCCGGCCAAGCCCCCGGCGCTCGGCCCCACGCTGGCCGCCACCTTCCCGGCTCTCACGCACCTCAGCCTCCGCCTCGACTTCCTACCATGCCGCCGCCACCCCAGCGACCTCCGCCTCCTGTCGGCCATCTCGACGCTCACCGACTTGCGAGTCGAGCTGACGCTGAACCCCGATTGGCCCACAGTTGAGGAAGCGGACCTGCAGTGCACCTTCCAAGCTCTATGCACGCTGCGCAGCTCAGTCCGTGCGCTCGGACTGCACCACACGGGACACGCCGTGCCCCTCGCCGATGTCGCCTGTCTCACAGCACTGGAGAGCCTCGCACTGACCGAGACGCTGGCTTCCGGTATGTGCTTCCTGCTGCCACGCGCTGCTGGAAATCTTGCTGGGTCCGGAACTGGTACCGCCCGACTAGGAGTTCTGCATCCAGTCAAGGGTGACCGAATCTGACGCCAATCACCTCTCGTCCACTGCAGACGCAGACGTATACACCATCGCTGTTGCTTGCCGGCGGGTCACGGAGCTCGAATTATGGCCGACCGTCAATGATTGGAGGGCTTCACTAATCACTGACGCTGCCTTGCAGTCAGTCGCCCCACATATGCCCCAACTTCGCAGAATCCGCCTGCAAGGCTGCCGCGGTGTCACGGACGATGGCATCAGGCAGTTGGCCCTGGCTTGCCGGCTCCTGCGGGACGTCGGCCTGCACGATTGCGGGAGGCTTACTGTGGAGTCTGCCCACTCTGTTGTCGTGGCGTGCTCTGAGCTGAGGAGGCTGCGCTTCCATCACGGCTGCCACCATCAGTGGCTACGGCGCATGCAGACCGAGGACACTGACATATCACGTTTGGAAGTGGTGGAGTGGTGCACACCCAGAGAATTTGCAGAGTGGAGAGTCCCCACTCGATTGGGTCGAAAGCGTGACGACCTATCGCGTCTATCAATCTGACTGTCACTCTGAGCACTCTGGTTGAGATGAATCGAGGCTCGAGCAGTTCGCTCATCTATTCATTGGGTTCATGACTCCAGCGTTGCCTGCATAGCGTAATGCCCAGGTTTTTATGATCAATGCGTGCATGCATAGCGCTTCCTTCACTGCATGACATTCAGCAGAAAGACTTTGATGTCGGTGTTGAGAGTCTTTGATCAGAGTGAAGCCACTGAAGGGTAGCACGATTGTCCAGAAAGCATCCAGCATACAAGCACACGGATGCCTCTCGACGGCAGTTCTCATTAGGGGAAAGTCGGTGGGGCCCAACAATGTAAGTCCTTGGTATGGCAATATGTAGAAGCTGTGCGTCTCTTGCCACAGATATCAGAGCCACAATGGCTGCAAGATTGCTGACGGTCGATCTGCCACTGAAGGTGGAGAGTAATTGGGCTCGATGCGTGGGCTGTAAGGAGCCAGCCTGAAATTAGGGACCGGGAGGGGACAGGATGGACAGTCAAAGATGACATCCGTGGAGTCTGGCTCAATGAAAGTACTAGCCATCTACTGAATGCCGCGCCGAGAGGAGAGAATCGAAGAGCTCTTGCTGGCACTCGCTTGATTCTGGTCTGTTCTTGTCTGGCTATCTGATTCTCCAATCATGAAAATTTCTTTCACTCTCTACATTTTACATTCTGACGCGGATTCTTCTTCTAGCAGAGCTCTTACTCGTCAATCTAAAATTACAGAGCTCGAAGAAGATGAAGAGTCGGAGGACCCAGCGGGCCCATCTGTCAATGGTGGACAGCGCAGCAGCGGACCTCAGGCGCTCGGCAATGGCCGTAGAAGAGTCTGGAGACACACGGGCCAGCTGAGAGCGGCTAGTCCTGCTGCACAAAGAGTGAAGTGCTCTTCCACCGAAATTAGAGGCTGGGAAAGGCCAGCCCGAAAAGAATGGACAGGGGTCCAAAGAGCCAAAAGGTGCCTAAAACCACACAGCTAGGTACGAGAGTACCGCAGATGGAAGATAACTACCACGAGTGAGCAGCAGCAAGTCGGAGTAAGTCGCAGCTGGGAAAGAGGCACGCCTCACGAAGGGGCTCACGTGGTACTGCCGGCTGGCCTTGGGGCTGCAATTGGCAGGATGCCAGGATCTGAGCGGCCTGAATACCGGCATGCTGACAACCGGTTAGCGCGACACTCCAGCAGGGTCCGCTGCCCCGGAGGACGTGCAGCTGCCACGCCCGCCGGTGACCAGCGGCCCGGAATGCAAGCGCGGCCAGATTGACTGGTGGCTGGGAGAGGCCAGCCCAAATGGAATGGACAAGGACAGAAGGCCCGGAATGTGGCTCTGGCCAGGGGACGTCCTTCCAGGAACATAGCCTCTCTGACCTGCGACTGCTTAGCAGGGGTTACTGAGTAGTTAGTAGCTGCTTTGTTTCTTCTTGTGTGCTTCTTGTACTCTGCTCATTCTTTTTTGGGCTGGCTGTTCCAGCGCCTATCCTCGGTTGGCGAGCTCGTTCTTCCGGAATGCCTGCTCGCAGGATGGCGGGCAGCGGGACAATTTTGGGCCCGGGGTGGTTTGACGAATCACATCCGTGGGCTATTGTCCGAGGGGCGCCAGGCGGCAAGGCGCGCTAAGGGGATAAGGATGAAAGGAGGCCAACTTAAGCCAACACACTGTTCAGGCCAGAACTAGTGCAAATACCAGCGGGGCTACATACAGCGGAAGCCAAATGTTCCAAATGGGGCCCCAGGTAACAGACGGCAAACTGCCCGCGGGAAGCTGGGCCCCTCGCGGCACGGGCACTGCGGCTCCCCCTCGGCTCTTTCTCCCCCTTTGTAGCTGCTCACCTAAACCGCTCTTAGGCCCCTCTGCCGTCCACCGGCTCCTGGGGCTGCCGCCTCCATGCCTCCAGGGCGTGCGTCAATGCCAGTGTGGCGAGCGAGGGGCCGAGCCTGGCGAGCTGGCTGCTCACGTCCTGCGCTGTTCCCACGGCGGCGAGAGGACGGCGGCCCACGACCGCCTCCGGGACGCGATGCACGGCATCCTGGTAGAGGCTGGTTTCGCGGTGGCAGCGGAGCACTCCAGCGTCATGCCGCTCCAGGAAAGGGCCGACGGTCTCCACGCTCGTCGCGTCGACCTGGTGGCCACCACACAGGCCGGCGGGCCACGTCTGCTTCTGGACGTGGTGACTACCGACGCATTCGACCGCTCCCACCCAGCCCAGTCTGCCACCAAGGCTGGGTATGCGGTCGCCTGCGCCGCTCGGGCAAAAGAGATCAAGTACGCCGACCATCCGCCGGAAGACGAGTTCTTCCCGTTGGCAATTGACATCCATGGGGCACTGGGCGCTCGGTGGCTTGAGCTACTTAACCAGCTCGCCCGCCACGCAATCGCCCGTCGCTTCCAGGGTGAACCGGTAGACTTTCCTGCAGCCGAGTCGCTGGCGCAAGTGTATCGCATGCGCTTGGCCGTCTCGCTGCAGAGGTCCATGGCCCGTGCGCTGCACCTTCGTGCCGGAAGAGCCCTAGCTGCTGCCTCTGGCTCTGTCCAGGGGACCCACTTCCAGGACCCTAGCATCTCTGATCTGCGGCTGCTCAGCAGGAATTACTGAGTCATTCGTAGCTGCTTTGTTACTTCTTGTGCTTACTTTTCTTAGCGCTTACCCTGGCTCCCTTCTCGTCCTTTGTCCCTTCTTTTTTGGGCTGGCTGGTCCAGCCCCTATCTCAATGGTCGAGCTCTTCCCTTCTGAACCTTTGTGAATTCTTTTTGGGCTGGCTTTTCGCAGCCCTTGCCCCCATTGCGAGTGCCACTTCTTCTCTGTTTTGGGCTGACTTCTCCCAGCCAGCAGTCAATTCGGCCGCGCTTTTCTCTCTTTGTAGCTGCTCAACGCTCTTAGGCCCCTTCGAACCTTTGTCAGTTCTTTGGGCTGGCTTTTCGCAGCCCTTGCCCCCATTGGGAGTACCACTTCTTCCCGCCCAGGCACTCCTCCCCTCGCCGCCGCACCGCAGCCGCCGCCGCGGCGCCGCAGCCGCCATGGCCGCCGCCGCCTGCGCGCCGCGCTNCGCGCGGCCTGCTCCTGCCCCCGCCGTCGCCGCGCCTCCGCGGAGCACTCTGCTCCGTGCCCCGGTCGCCACCACCGCGGCCCATGCCGCGCCGCGGAGCCACGCCCTGCGCCGCCCCCTGCCGGAGGACATGGCGGCCGCGCTCGCGAGGCACGGCCATGCAGCACGCCGGCCGCGACGGCCGCGCCCGCACAATGCTTGCTTGCGCTGTGAACGGCCTTCCCAGGCAAGCCACGGCCCTTTCCCGTCTTTCCATATGTGCGTTGGCCTTGCGTTGGCCGGCTCCACCTTGCAGTTTGCACTCGCCGCTTGCGGCCCCCATGTCCTCCCGACTGTGGTGCTGGCAGCCTCGCATATCAAGTGCTTGAAAAGTGTGCAGTACGGCACCAGCCTCTCGACAGCAGCGTTTTGTGGGCAACCGAAAGCCTCAACTGCGACCGGCCAAGCACAGGGTAAGCCTTAGGTGCATGAGGACAAGGTGGCAGTGCATGGCCTGCAGGTTGTGCACGACATATGGGATGTCTTTACCGGCCTTATCAAGCGGCACAGTAACCAGGACGGCTCACGCATGCCAAGAAAAGCAAGTGCTTGGTGCAGCAGTAAAAGCAAGACTACAAGGTGCTACTCTGTGCTGCTCCTTGATTTTGCTCTGAGGCGCGGAGCACTGACCTGGCATGTATGTGGTGCAGGCGGCTGGCCCAGCAGCTGAAATGCTGGAAGGTGAGCGATTGTCAGCTTCTGTAGTCCTGCTCAGGTGTACAGGGAAACCTTGTCAATTCGACCGGATGATGACACAGGCCGTGAAAGTCAGCAGTGCCTTGGCACCAGCACATGCAGGACCGGCAATTTTCATCCAGGCATTGCCGCAGCGGAGAAGCACGAGAAAGCTTGGGTGCAGTGGCCAGCATGCATGCACAGCGTGCGCCCAGTGCCTCACGGGAGGGGTGTGAAGACTCGCCGGAACGATGGCATTCCCAGCGGCTTGTGGACTGAGTCCTCCGCAGCTCAGCGATCTGCCGGACTTCCTCCTTCACCTTCCGCTTTTCCACCCGGGCTTTCCTCGCTGCCAGCTGAGACAAGCGGCGGAGCTGGGCAGCGTGCCCAGTCAGGGTGCTTTGCAGCAGTCAGCGAATGCTGTGGACGCCTACGCAGCAGCAGGCGACAATAAGATACATGCTGCACCAGCAATGACCGCATGCAGCCAATGCAAGACAGACAACTGATCATGCAATTACCTGGCGGCAGCATCTGACAGGCCCACTAGCACTCCAGTTGTGACAGATCTCGTCTGCCACCGTCAGGTTATTTGAGGGAGACATGAAACAACTGCCTAACTACGGTGTAGCAGGCTGCGCCAGCGCTGGTCTTGCTTACCTTGTCGGGTACAAGCTTCCTTCGTAGCGCGCATACAGCACAGCCTAGGAGAGCAGGGCATTGTACGGCAGACGGTCCTGGCGCGGGGCTTTTATGCAGTTGTGGCAAGGACACCGGCACACTGTGTTTCAGCTTCTAAGTGTGCCAAGGAGCAGCAGCAATACACGAGGGGCTCGGGCCCTCGTCTGTTCCTGCGCCTCCCTGGTACACTCAAAGCTGGAGTACCCAAGTGTGCCGGAGTCGTTGCCACAGCCGCCTGAAAGGCCCGCGCCAAGACCTCCTGCCATGCGGTGCCCTGCACTCCTAGACAGCGCTGCACGCGCTCGATGGAGAAGACTTGTACACGACGAGGTAAACAAGCGCAGCGCTGAACCAGCCTGCTAACTGTGGTTAGGCAGTATTCACCTGTCTCCCCTCACATGAAGCGACCGTAAGAGACGAGCTTTGCCGGGGCTGGAATGCTAGTAGGCCTGGCGGATGGTGCCGACCAGGTCCTTGCAAGCTGAGTCGTCTGTCCTGCACTGGCTGCCTGCACTTACTGCTGGTGCTGCATGTTACCTGATCAATGCCAGCTGCTGGAGAAGGGTCCTCAGCATACAATCACCGCTGTAAAGCACCCTGACTGTGCACGTTGCCCAGCTCCGCCGCTTGTCTCAGCTGCAGCGAGGCAAGCCCAGGTGGAAAGCGGAAGGAGGAAGCCCGGCAAATTGCTGAGCTGCGGAGGACGCTTATCCACAAGCCGCTGGCAATGCCGTCTTTCCGCGGGTCTTCAAACCCCTCCCGTGAGGCACTGGGCGCAGCTCCACAGCGTGCATCCATGCTGGCCAAGCTTCCTCGTGCTTCTCCACTACGGCAATGCCTGAATAAACAATATCGGGCCTGCGTGTTGCTGGTCTGAAACCACTGTTGACGCGCACGGGTCGTGCCATTATCGGGTTGTCTTGACAAGGTCTTCCTGCACACCTGAGCAGGTCCACGAAGAAGCTGTCAATATGCCCCATCTTCCAGTGTTCCAGCTGCTGGCTAGCCGCCTGCACCACATACGTGCCAGGTCAGTGCTCCGTACCCCCGCGCAAACATGCCGAGCAGCACACAGTAGCACCTTGTAGTCTTGCTTCCACTGCTGCACCATCCTGTTACTTACTTTTTTCAGCGTGCCTCAGTTGTCCTGGTTATGTGCCGCTTGACGAGGCCGGTAAGACGTCCCATAAGTAGTGCGCCACAGGCAATGATTCACTGCAAACCTCTGACCTCTTGCACCTGAGGCTACTGCTGTGCTTGCCTTGTCGCAAACGAGGCATTTGGTTGGCCACAGAACGCTGCTGCCGAGGGGCTGGTGCCCAACAGCATACGTCGGCGCGGCTGATGACAAGGTTTGGAATGCTCAGGGCTCAGAAATAGAGGAGTTGCACTCACTCGAGCACTTTGAGACAAGAAGATTGTTGACGAGCGCTTTCGAGCCCGCCTTCGAAGCGCTGACCCATTTGTAGAGTAGGCCTCCTCGTCCTTGCTAAACCCCTGTGGCCCAACACAGTAGAATGCTTCTCGGGCTTGTTAGTCACAGCCCCCTTGTAGGAGCCACCCTTAGCAGAGCTCAGGGTTCTTGCCTGCAAAGATGACGGGCGGCAAGGCGTTGAATGGTTCATGCAGTTGAAAGACGATGCACGCCACTAGAAGGCGAATGAGGCAACTGGAATTGCTGCTCGTGAAACGAATGGTTTAGTTGTTCCTTATGCAGCATGGAGGTGTGAGGAACGTTGTGAATGGATCTTGTGCTGATCTTTTCTGCTAAAGATACAGCCACCCTTGCTTCTCATCTCAGAATTGTACTGCTGACGAGACAGAGGCCTTTGCTTCTCGAAGACGCACAAATGCACCCACAGTATAAAATGTCTTGTCTAAGAGTAGGGATCGAGTAGTGGCTTGCTCAATCGTCGTCAAACCGCCTCTTCCGCAGATTGGCCATGGTAGCATGAAGAGAAACAGCCCTTCCCCTTTCTCGAAGTCGTCCGCGCTTGCAACCCTTGTTCCTCATTTTTAAATCTTATTTACTTGGGCTGATAAAGTTTCTGCATCGATGTGTGTGCCTGGTCGGCAGTGAAACAGATGGCTTTACCTTTTTCCACGCTTCGCTCGTGTTTCTGTGCAGTGTCCATGTCATTGATATATCCTTCAGATAAACTGCTGTTGAAACGGCTTCAGCCGTTTTGGTGAAAGTCGCCGCATACATCATGCATCATGCACTTTCTACAATGGTTCACTTCCTCCTCTTAGCAACTCCATTCTGCTGAGGGCATGTACAGAGATTTCTTCCGTGTCTAACGCCACTTCCTTTGAGGACATATATAAAGTTAAGGGAAAACGTACTCACCTCCATTGACAGTGCGTAATCAATCTGATCATCTTCCCAGTAAGACTCTTTGCTTCTGCTTCGGTCCCCTTGAGTTGAGATGGACACTCATCTTTGGTCTTCCACGAGTGACAAGTCACATAGCGTGATAAGTCACTACTGAAGGTTAGAAATTATCTATCAACATCGAATGCCTTAACTTGCATTGGACCACAAAACGGACTACAAAATTTACTGTGAACAACTTCCAAAAGAAAAGATCAGCGGAGCGAAACAATGATAGTGAGCATGCTTGCCGCTGCATCTTACCTAGAGCACATTGATGATCGAGGGTACTTTTTGCCTTCGTTCCCAACTCTGGGTCTTCGCTCTGTGCGTGTGGCTTGTCTCGCACCCTCTTCACGAGGGGAGTCAACAGATCCATCCCTCAAAAGTTCCTCACTTTGCACCATGTCACCTATTACTATTTTCTGCCCTTGATTCTTCTTCTCTGCCCTTAGCTTTTGCCTACTCTGCTTTCGAGACTTGGTTTAATTTGCTCTGCCTGCTACGTAGACCCTGGCATCACTCCTTTGTCTGCAACCTGACCTATCGACGTTGTATAGCAATCGACGTCCTGTGGCATGACAGGGGAGGCCCGAGGAGCTGCTCCTTAGCTCTGAAAACATCCGGCGTGTGTTGCGCGTCACATGGCGTCTTTGACTAGGGCCCCCAGGGTCTCGCCATCACTCCAGCAGCAACGGACGCGGACGCTGTACACGAATTTGACAGGGGAGGGGAGGCTCAGATGAGGTACGACAGGCGCTGTACGTGCAATCTGTGGGCATCTGTGGGCAAGTGCCAACTGCTTGTTCCAGAGGGCCGGGGACCTGTGGTTTTGCCTTTAGGTGGCCTGCAGCCACGTCGGCAGGTCCTTTTCCACAGATGGTGGTGAGCCAAGACGAATCCAGGATGGCAGGTCAAACAGGGAAGTCTGGCAGCCTGCGAGCAGGCCTCGTAGTGACCACACAAAGCACTTTACCGCACGGATGAGTATCTTGAGAGCAGGCAGCTGATGCTGGAGGGCGCCAAAGGCTGCAACGTCGTCATCCAGCTTGACAACCAGTGTGCTTTTGTCAGTCAAAGGTGGGCAGCAGATGCCCAAGGTGGCCTGCGGCAGTGCTTTTGGTAGAAGCCTCAAGAGCAAAGTATGGACAGGAAGAAAGACGCTGCCAGGAGAGGGCGGTGGCTGGGAGAGACCAGCCCAGAAAATAGATATAATGATGTCCAAAGGGGCCAGGGAAATTCTAAAGCACATACGGAATCAAGCAGCTACAGCTTCAGTAACTCCTACGAAGCAAACGCAGGTCGGAGACAACAAGACACCAAGGTGGAAGAAGGGCAGAGGCAATAAAAGGCCTCCTGCAACTCCTTGTCAAATTGCTCCACAGACTTGAGGTTAACGCGCAAATCGACTTCCACTCAATCTGGGTGTAGGGTCTAGAGCGACACATAAGCAACAGCCATGGAGCTCCCGCGCCGTGCCGACGATATTCGCGATATGTGTGGATCTGCGCCGTGTCCTGCTGCCATAGGTTGTGGCACCCAAGGCGATACAGTGCCTGTGAGATGTGATGGCGCGCAGTCCGCTGTTGGTGCTGGTGCAATCGAGCAGCTGGCTGGTGCGCAGCGCAGGACGGATGCTGTCGGGCACGTTGTCCCGGTCAACGTGCTGGCCCACCCGGTGGAGCGCTCCGAGGTCCCCCTCTTGCCCTCCAGAGAGAGATGTGTAAGTGCTGCGTGAGCGTGCTGCGGACGGGGTTGCTCGTCGCGTCGCCGCTCGCAAAGCGCGCTGAAATGCGCCGGACGGAGGCCGCAAGGGCCAGCTTCTGCTGGAAAGTGGAGGAGGACAGCCAGGTGGGCAGAGTCTCGCGCGCGGGAGGCCGGCAGCGGCGCCTCGGCGAGGGCGGGCGGCTGTGGCACGAGAGAGAAGGCGCGCGGTGCGCATGACATGAACGGGCGGCCAAATTTTCAAGCCAATTCATTGTTCAGGCAAAAAGTGCGAAAAGTGGGACTACGCGAAAGGAAGCTCTATGCGGAAGGTAGCTAAGGTAACAGATTGGTACCCACGGGTGAGCACCTAAAATGCAGCTCTTCCAAAGGGGCGAGGTGCATGGGCAGCTGCGCCTGCGGTGGCAGACGGAGCGGCGATTACAGCGGCGGCGAAGATGGCGGCGGCGGCGGCGGCGGCGGCTGACTCCCAGAGAGATTTCGTGTATTTAAGACAAACGAAGGCCAAACTGGCCAAGTACGAAGGCAAGCATTTGAAAAGCACACCTAATCATCCCAGATGAGCCAGCCGAAGAAGCTCGCCCCATTTACGAAGGTGGCTGGGAAAGGCCAGCCCAAAATGAATGGACAAGGGCCAAAGAGCACGGAAAAGGAAATTGCGCGCCCATAGAGAAGAGAGGCTGGTAAAGGCTAGCCCTAACAGAATGGACAAACCCCGAGAGCCAAGAAGGTGCCGAAACGAGAAATTACACAGCTAGACAGGAGACGACGCAGTCAGTACCCACGAGTGAGCAGCAGCAAGTCCGAATTACTCGCATCTGGGAAAGAGGCACTCCGCTTAAACCCAGATGCAGCAGCCATAGCGCGGCCTGCTCGCGAGTGGACTTCGTGAGCCAGGGAGCGCTAAAACGAGACCGCCAGCCGCATGCGGGATACCTGCGCTAGCGAGCCGGCAGCGTTTTAAAGCCGGGCAGCTCCCCTGGCTGACCCGGCCGCCGATGGAAAAGAAGGGCTCGCCCATAGAGGATAAGGATGGAAAGGCGCCTAAATCCAAAAAAAAAAAAAAAAAGAAAAAAAAAAAAAAAAAAAAAAAAAAAAAAAAAAAAAAAAAAAAAAAAAAAAAAAAAAAAAAAAAAAAAAAAAAAAAAAAAAAAAAAAAAAAAAAAAAAAAA
>WELB01000095.1:12881-39553 GCA_009602725.1 Spirogloea muscicola
GGCCTGGGCCGCCGTCGTGCAAGTGTGCCGCCGGTGGCGCCGCCTGGCCAGAGCCGCCGCCACGGCCGTCTCGCTGCAAGACCGGCCGCGCCATGCCGGCGGCCCAGCGGAGCCTCCGGCGCTCGGCCCCGCGCTGGCCGCCACCTTCCCGGCTCTCACGCGCCTCAGCCTCCGCTTCGACTTCCTGCCGGGCCGCCGCCACGCCACCGACCTCCGCCTCCTGTCGGCCATCGCAACGCTCACCGACTTGCGAGTCGAGCTGACGCTCGGCAACGGGTGCTGCGACATGGAGGAAGCGGACCTGCAGCGCACCTTCCACGCTCTTCGCACGCTCAGCAGCACAGTGCGAACGCTCACGCTGCACCACACAGACTACGTCTTGCCCCTCGCCGACGTCGCCAGCTTTACAGCACTCGAAAGCCTCGCGCTGACCGAGACGCTAGCTTCCGGTATCTGCATCTTGCTTCCTAATGCTGCCCGTGCTCTTGCTGGGTCCTGCTGCTGGTGCCACCCGACTAGGAGGTCTGCATCCAGGCTCTACCGCCATCCAGTTGCAGGTGACCGACTCTGACGCTGATTACCCCTCATCCACTGCAGACGCGGACATACACACTATCGCTGCTGCTTGCTGGCGCCTCACGGAGCTTGAGCTGTGGCCCTTCGACAAGCATTGGATGGCGTTCATCACTGATGCTGGCTTGCACTCGATCGCCAAACATATGCCCCAGCTTCGCAGAATCCGCATCCAAGGCTGCTGCGGCGTCATGGACCGGGGGATCAGGCACTTGGCCTTGGGTTGCCCGCTCCTGCGGGACATCAGCCTGCACGATTGCAGGAACCTCTCTGAACAATCTGCCCATGCGGTTGTTGTGGCGTGCCCTGAGCTGAGGAGGCTGCGCTTCCAACACAGCTGCCACCATCACTGGCTCCAGCGCACGCAGACTGAGGTGATTGACTTATCACGTTTGGAAGTGGTGGAGCTCTACGTGTGCGGCGATGTGGATGTCACCAACACTACCATGGCCACACTGGCTTCATCCTGCATGCACTTGCGTGAAGTACACATGCACGTTGTGCACAACCCACGACCACATTCCACCCAGCCCGACTCACTGGGAACCTGTCCACCTACGCCAGCGCTTGTGAAATTGAGGCTTTGTGGATTCTTCTTGAACCTGACATCCTTTGCAGCATTCTTGGTCAATGCCCCCCAGTTGGAGAAGCTAAGCTTGAAGAAGTGCTGTTTGTACGGTGCCATGAAAGCGCTACCTGCCAATTCCTCTCTCCGCTTCCTTGAGTGTCGATCATTGCTTTTCGGGCAGAGCATTGACTTCTGGAGATTCGATACGTGGTGCCCCAACCTCACTTCCTTGCTGATCGAGGCCCACAGTGAAAGCGAGACCTTCGCTCTATCAGTTGGCGGATGCAGCAGGTTGGTGAGTCTAAATTTTCAGACCAATCAGTGGTGGCACTACAGGCGGCTCCCATGGGCCTGTCCACTACTTGGAGTCCTGAAAATTCTCTTCTGTATAGACGTGCATTGGCAAGATCTGTCTGCACTGGCAAGGGCGTCCCCGCATCTGCAAGAAGTAAGTTTGAGAGACTGCCATTACGAGGACAAGAATGCCATCCTGGAGCTTCTCTCTTCGTGCCCCAGACTGTGTAGAATCAGGATTGTGGGCCCTCAGCCTTCTTTCGAAGTGATGGATCGCTTGGCATGCGGATCGCATATAACGCGAGGTCATTTGTGTGAAAGAGTGCACCTAGAGCGTGTAGATGGAGAGTGGGGACTCAATTGGGGGGACGGCTTGACGACGTACTAAGTTATCGCGTCCACCGATCTGACTGTCACTCTGAGCACTCTGATTTTGAGATGATCTGAGGCTCGAGCAATTCGCTTCTCTTTTTATGGGGTGAATGACTCCAGCGTGCTCGCAAAGAGTTGTACCCAAGTGATAATGATCGTTGTGTGCGTGCATATTGCTTCCTTTAAAGGCGTTGAATGCAAGTAGTTCAGCTAAAAGACCTTGATGTTGGTGTTGAGAGCCTTCTATCAGAGTGAAGCCACTGCAGGCAAGCATAATTGTGTACAAAGAGTCCAGCCTACAAGCACACAGATGCCTCTCGACAGCAATTCTCATTCGGGAAAAGTGGTGGAGCCCAACAACTCAGGTCCTTGGTATGGCAGATTAAAATGTAGAAGCTGTGCGTCTCTTGCAAAAGTATCAAATCCCCAATTGGTGCAAGAGTGCTGAGGGCCGATCTGCCACTGAAGGTGGAGAGGCACTGGGCTCCGAGGCGCTGCCTGTAAGCAACCAGCAAGAAAAGAGGGCAGGGAGGGGACAGAACGGACAGTCAAAAATGACAACAGTGAAGTGAGCACAGTGAAATTAGTAGCCATTCACTAGATGCCACGCCGAGAGGAGACGATGGCAACATGCTTCGAAAAACGAAGCGCATCGAAGCGACTCTTGGCAGAATTGCCGAACAAAGAGAGGCTGCAGCGGCGCACGTCAGTAGGGCTGATCGCCCCTGGACGAGCTGGCCAGCATGGTTCTGTTGTACAAGAAGGTTGTGGAGGTGCATGAGAATGTGTGCAGCAAGAGCAGTATTAGCCCGGTCATGCTCACAAGTAAGGATGTAGATACAGCGCGCAGGTTTGTGCATACATGCAGTTGTCAACATGGACGATATACCGTACATCCTCTGCAGGGGCGTGTTTGAGAAGTTGAATGCACAAGAGGTCAAGATAAGCGGAGAAGAAGATGTCAATACAAGGAAAGACGCAGATGATCTCTGAGGCTGGTAGGACGCCCGTCAGACTGGAACAGCTGAGAATCGCCTCACTGGAATAAATGTAAGAGCATCAAAGTGGAGAGAACAATTGGGGAGGACAGGTGTTGTTCGTGGCTCTCTCTTAGGCAATCACAACATGACCATAAGGATCACAACGAACAGCATCTAAAATTGGAACAAGGGCTCAGTATATTGCAAATAAGTGCTATTGCTAGTCTATATAGCTTGCTGTGCTCCATGTATAGGACAGAGTTTGTCATGCCGCACAAAGCATAGCAGCATAGGATATTTTGAAGTCCGACCTTATAAACGAGTATGCTAATGGATACTGCCGTCCAAAGATCGACAACAAAAGAGGGATCTTCATTGATACTGCAAATCTTTGGTAACCTGAAAGGAAGGCATGACCACAAAGAAAGAGTACATGCCCAACACTATGAGCAATGGGGAGGGCCACAACAGCACTGCTATGTACTCCACGAACGCAGGATGGAAGACGAGCCTAGTGAAGACCTGCAGGCCGTCAACATTGTTGACACGGATAGGGTGTTCTGTACCAGCCTTCAAGCTACTTCTTCTCCCCATCTAAGTGCACCCGACGCGCATACTAAGCAAAGACGATAGCCCAAGAGGGAGGTCAACTTTCGCATCCACACAACATTGGACAAGGTCCACAGGGGCTGGAATGAGCAAGACCACACATCTACGCCAGTGGCTACGACGAATGCGTGCTTAATACCCCTACTCAGCAGCCGCTAAGTCAGACTAAGTTGCAGCCAGATTCGTGGTTGGGCTGGCCTTCACAGCCATCACCCCGTCTTTCATAAGTACTTCTTCCTGTCGGGGGAGCAAGCAAGTGACCGGACCTACCAGCAGATTGCTCATGTCCAATACACTGGGCCCCATCGGAGCCCCATTGGTTGCACTTGCTTTGCCAATTGAAATGAACACTGTATAGGCTCGGCTTGGCCTACCTTTTCGATCCACATCCAGAGGACTTGCGGTCTTGTGTTGTGAAAAGCTCTTGAGAGCGTCAAAATTCAACCCCCTGTTTTAGTCATGCGCACCACTCGCCTTCTATCTGCGCAGTGAGAGCGACAGGTGATGAAGAGGGCATGCTTTTGGGGAGCGGCAGTCCAAATTACGCTGCTGTTCGTCCCTTGGTGGTAGCGTTCCGCAGCTGCCTTCGGCTTTTTAGCGAGCCACGTCTGCTGGTGCTGCTCGCCCAGGACCCTCCATTTCCTTTCAGACCAGTCAACTGGGCCACCGATTACCACCTCAATACAGCCGAGGCAGCCGCGGGCAGCAGCACCACTGGCACCTGGAGAGGTTGTGGCGCTGCCAAGCCGCTTGGAGGTCAGGAGGCTGACCTGCTCGTGCCAGCTGCGTGCTGATCTGCTTCCGGCCGGGTACTGTGGGTGTCGCCTGCAGTCATTGGCATTACTACCGCTGTGCTGTCGCCCTCGCCAAAGGCTAGCCGGCGTGGCAAGGCTCACGTCTGCGACGGCTGTCGCACAAGGGGTGAAGACGTGGACGAGGGTGGCTCCCTGTCGAATGGGGTAACGCTCATGTTGCCGTCAGTCGCCGGCCCCTCCATCGCCTGCGCCAACGCCTGCAGAGCCAACGGCAGAGGCGGGCGTCGGGCTGGCGCAACCTCGGTGCAGAGGATGTTTCAGTGCAGCGTCCTTGTGCCTCCCTCCGGGCCGACTTCAGGGAGGAGGGGCGGCAAGCCCCGCCACCTGCAGCGCCGGGGGCCACAGTCGAGTGCGCGCCCGGTGGCGACTGAGGTCACTGCCTGGGCGCCACAGTGCCGGCCATGCCGTCCACGACGCCTGTCCTTCTCCATGGCATCGCCGCCGCCGTCGCCGCCTGCGCTGCCGCTGCCGCCGGGAGCCACGCCGGCAGCCTCGGCCGGTCTGCAGCGCCGCCAGGCCAGGCAGCCACGCCGGTGCTGCTGTCATGAGGTATCCCGTCGGTGGTCCATTTGTGTCGATCTGACCAGGATGGTGACGTGGAAGTATACGTGGACATTACAGGTGGACTCACATTTGCTCTAGTGTGAATAAGTCGCAACCAGGTCACCTCCGGCTCCACGTCGGTCAGGAAAGATTCGCACCAATCCGGTTCGGTGTCGGAGCACCATCCGATCCGCCGCCGTGCTTTCCCCCCATCAACGGCAAGCAGCCCTTCCTGCCGCCCGAACCGCTCAAATAAAGCCCAAAAGAAGCCGAAAAGCCCTACGTCCACTTTGATGGGTGCGCCCCCACCTTGACGAGTGCTGGCGGGTACCGGCCAGGCTAGCGGCGGGTAAAGGTAGGTAGGGATGGAAATTACAGTCTCGGGCTACACTGGCCTTCGAGACGGTCTCAGGCTACACTGGCCTTGAGACCTGGGGTGCCAAAAGGCCAAATGGCCAGCCCCCAAAAACCATGTAATTGTTTGCCTGACCAATGATAAGGGGTGCGGAGGGTCGGGGCCGAGCAGTCCACTCGGCCCAGTCTTTTGCTCTTGCTGGAACTGCCCCCTGTGCCGCCGCCGCCGCCGCTTTGCCTCGTCGCGTCTTCGCTGCTGTCGAGCCACGCCAGGAAGGCGTGGGCTCGCAGGGAGGGCAGCCGCGCTGCTAAAAAGCCTTACCCCGGGGGACTCCGCTGCCGGTCGCGACAGAATCGGTGCACAGGTAAACCACGAAACATCGTGACCTTGTGCGTGAGGTGCAGATATCGGGTATTGCCTCGGTCTGCTCTGAGGCTGTCATACACAGTCTTGCGTCATTTATCTGTTGAAGGTTTCTTTGCTAGACCTTGCGACCGGTGACTGGTTCTTGCACTGCGGTGCCGGTTACCGTTGCTTGAGATTTGCACTGCGGTGCCGGTTACCGTTACTTGAGATTTGCACTGCGGTGCCAGTTACCGTTACTTGAGATTTGCACTGCGGTGCAGGTTACTGTTACTGGGAATTTGCACAGCGGTGCCAGTCACTGTTAACAGGAATCTGTGCGATTGCATTGAGCTGCTATTGCTTGACTTGGGTTTCGCTGCATAGAGTACCGCGTGTCTTGTTCTCCACATTCGCACTTTTTACTTAATTTGCAATCATCCATCACAAGCTCAAAGTCTACTATCGTACTATTACTAGACTATCTTTTCAGCAATGCTTTTGTTTGCAAATAGGAATACCTAATTTCGTGAATTTTTACTTTTATTCACAATGTGTTGCGCTACCTGCCACGTAGATTTCAACGATCTCACTTAAACTTCTGACCAATCTGTTGTATCGACGTTATATGGCACTCGACACTCCGTGGCACGACACCGCCCGCGGGGCTCACCGTCCATTCACTTTCAGCAATTGTTGAATCCATGGGCAGCAGAATGCCCGTTACGCTATTTCAACAAAAATTAAAATTCGAAAACTTTCTAATTCCTTCTGTCCTACTTTTCTTTTCTTTGTTTCTATGTTCTCTCTCATTTCTTTGGGTGCGCCCGGCGGCGGCCACATGCGGTGACGGCCGCGGTTGGGCAGACAGCGCGGACAGCCGCCGTCGTCGTCCGCCGCGGCCGGACGGACACGTCACACTGCGCGTTTCCTTCTCGGGGATGTCGCCTGCGGTTGCGCCGGGGTGCATGGCTGCACTCTCGCCAGTCGGCGGCCTCGCGCACTCGTCCCCGCGGCCAGCGGCCCGGCGCCGCCTCCCAAAATGAGGACCGCCGCCATGGCCCGCCTGCCGCACTCGTCGTGCCACGCAGCGGTGCTGGTCCGCGCCGCCGCCCGGCCCGCCGGCCTCATGACTGACGTCGTGCGCTTGTGCCGCATGTGGCGCCGCCTCGCCATAGGCCGTCACGGAGGTGTGCGGAACCGGAGCTCAGCGTCAGATCCGCTGCTCCTGCCCGCGGCCGAGGTGAACCGGCGCAGCTCCGCCCCGCACTGGCTTCCACATCCCCGGCGGTGACGCGCCTTAACTTATTGAACACGTTTGGGGGTTCGATCTTCGCCTCTTGAGAGCCGTCACGTCGCTCGCCAACCTGCGAGTCGGGCTAGCCGCGGTATTCGTGACTCGGGGACCACGATGCCAGCCCAGTGAGATTCGGCGCATATTTCAAGAATTTCGGGCGCTCTCCGTGTTGCAAGCGCTGAGCTTGGGCACAGACATCTTTCCCTTGCAAGAAGTGACCTTCTTTAGGCTCTAGGGAGCCTCTCACAGACCTGCCCACGTGCTACTGATGAGCACTGCATCCTCCATGCCGCCAACATACATATCTCTATTGCACTGTGATCCTACTGCCGATGTCAGGTTTGGAGTAGGCGGTTGCTCAGCGTGGTCACGCATGACTCGTGCAAATGCAGGCATACATGCTATCACTGCCGCTTGCCAGCACATCGCAGAGCTGGAGCTACACTCCTGTCAGCGATGTACCCATCCAGCTTGGAGTCTGCCGAGACTTCCAGGCAGCGTCGCAGTTCTTCGTGAGCGGTTGCAAAAGTGTCATTGATGGCGGGGTTGTGCAATTTCTCATGGGCTGCTCCATGCTGCAACATCGGCGTTGGAGAATGTCCAAGGCTGTCCAAGAGAGCCGTTGAACAATTTCGGACGCCGATGTCGCAGCATGGAGCAGCCCATGGCAGATCGGAACCCCGTCATCAGTGATTTTCAGCAAGCGCTCACGAACAACCTGCGAAGCTGCTTGGAATTCTCGGCAATCGACATCAAGCTGGAATCGGTACATACCTGACAGTAGTGTAGCTCCAGCTCTGTGATGTGCTGGCAAGCGGCAGTGATAGCATGGATGTCTGCATCTTCACGAATCACGCGTGACCAATTGAGCATCCGCCTCCTCCAGTGCTGACATCAGCAGCTGGACCTCACTGCGATTGAAATGAATATGAGGCGGCGTATTGGCAGCTTGGAGATGCAGGGCTCACCAGCAGCATGCGGGCAGATCAGTGAGAGGTTCTCTAGAGCCGTGAAGAAGGTCACCTCTCGCAAGGGAAAGACGTATCTGCCCAAGCTCAGCGGTCGCAACATATTAGATAGCGCCTGGAGATGCTGAACATGCGCTGGAGACTAACGGGCCGGCATCATGGTCCCCGAGCTCGCAAATTACCCGTGGCTAGCGTGACTCGCAGGGCGGCTAGCGTCGTGACTGCTCTCAGGCGGTGGAGATCAACCCCTCGAACGTGTTCCAAATGGAGGGCGAGGCGCGTCAATGCGAGGAATGTTGAGGCCAGCACGGGGCCAAGCTGCGCACAGAAGACTTGAGTAGTAGCATACTATGTTGCCGAGTATCAGGATGTTGTGACGCCATTGCTTCTTAGGAGCCCCATGTGCTGTTGCGTGCTCCTGCCCCAGCCGCCGCTGCCGCGCCTCTGCCAAGCCCTCTACTCCGGGCCCTGTGCCGCGGCCCATGCCACTGAGCCACGCGCCGCGCCCACTGCCCAAATAGCGGCCACGTCCACGAGCACGGCCATGCAGCATACCTGGCCGCGTACCGCGCCTGCACAGCAAGCCATTGTTGCGCCTTCAGGCAAGCCGTGGCCCCTCGTCTTGCTTCTAGTTGACTGTTGGCCTTGCGCTAGCGCCACGAGTGTACGCCTGCGGTGTGCACTCGCCGCTTGCCTCATGTACTGCGAACCTTATCAATGCCTGCAGCTGCAGAGGGGTCCGCAGCATACACTCACTGTCGCAAAGCACCTGACTGTGCACGTTGCCCAGCTCCGCCGCTTGTCTCAGCTGGCAGCGAGGCAAGCCCAGGTGGAAAGCGGAAGGAGGAAGCCCGGTAAATTGCTGAGCTGCGGAGGACGCTACTCCACAAGCCGCTGGCAATGCCGTCTTTCCGGCGGGTCTCCAAACCCCTCCCGTGAGGCACTGGGCGCAGCTCCACAGCATGCATCCATGCTGGCCACTGCACCCAAGCTTTCTCGTGCTTCTGCACTACGGCAATGCCTGAATTGCTTATATCGGGCTTGCGTTTTGCAGGTGTGAAGTCACTGCTGACGCGCACGGGTCGTGCCATTATCCGGTGTCTTGACAAGGTCTTTCCTGCACGAGCAGGTCGAAGAAGATGACAATACCCCATCTTCCAGTGTTCCGGCTGCTGGCTAGCCGCCTGCACCACATACGTGCCAGGTCAGTGCTCCGTACCCAAGAGCAAACACGCCGAGCAGCACATAGTAGCACCTTGTAGTCTTACTTCCACTGCTGCACCATTCTGATGTGACTTTTCTCAGCGTGCTCTGCCTCAGTTGTCCTGGTTATGTGCCGCTTGACAAGGCCGGTAAGACGTTCCATAGGTAGTGCGCCACAGGCCATAATACACGGCAAACCTCTGAGCTCTTGCACCTGAGGCTACTGCTGTGCTTGCCTGGTCGCAACGAGGCATTTTGGCTGGCCACAGAACGTTGCTGCCGAGAGGCTGGTGCCCATCTACATACGTCGGCGCGACTAATGACAAGGTTTGGAATGCTTAGGGCTCAGACACACAGGTGTTGCACTCACTCGAGCCTTTGAGACCAGGGAATTGTTGACGAGCGCTTTCTAGCCCGCCTTCGAGGCGCTGACCCATTTGTAGAGTAGGCCTCCTCGTCCTTGCTAGTACCCTGGTGGCCCAACACAGTAGAATGTGTCTCGGGCTTGTCAGTCACAGCCCCATTGTAGGAGCCACCCTAAGCAGAGCTCAGGTTCCTTGCCTGCAAAGCTGACGGGCGGCAAGGCATTGAATGATACATGCGGTTGAAAGATCATGCATGCCTCTAGAAGGCAAATGAGGCAACTGAGGAATCGCTGCTCGTGAAACGAATGTTTCAGTTGTTCCTTATGCAGCATGGAGGTGTGAGGAACGTCGTGGATTGATCTTCTTGCTAATCACTTCTGCTAAAGATACAGCCACCCTTGCTTCTCATCTCAAGATCGTACTGCTGACGAGACAGCTGCCTTTGCTTCTCGAAGACGCACAAACGCACCCCACAGTATCAAATGTCTTGTCTAAGAAAGGGGATCGAGTAGTGGCTAAGCTTGTGCAATCGTCGTCAAAGCGCCTCTTCCGCAGATTGGTCATGGTAGCATGAAGAGAAATAGCCCACCCCGTTTCTCAAAGGCGTCCGTGTTTGCAGTCCCTTATTCTTTCCCTTATTCACTTGGGCTGATGAAGTTTCTGCATCGATGTGTGTGCCTGGCTGTAGGCTTCTCAGCTCAAGTTCTTTGGCTGAACAAGTGAATCACGACAGCCTCGTTGTGAACCCACCCCTACAGACACATGCTGGAATAGCACGTCCTTATTGGCTTCGGTCGTTTGGGGACAGCAAACCCCTACACAGTGAGGCACTGCGTAGCGCAATACCTTGCTATGAGGCTCCGCCGACAGGCGGCGACCGCACATCTGGGCAGATGCCAGCAACTGTCCCCCAGGAGAGCCGCCGTTGGTTACATACAGACAGCCGGCGATGTACCGCAGCGACGGGCTGCGGAGACGGGCTACAGCAGCAGGCAGCAGCAGGGCTGCGGCGCCGGGCTGCGGCAGCAGGCAGCAGCAGGGCTGTGCCTCTCTCAGGGCCTCACTGGTCCGTTCTCGTCTCCCTGAGTCTGATATCAGCCCATCAGCTATGTGCTTTGGAGCGCCCTGCGAGGATGGCGGCACCTAGGACCAGCTTCTCCTCAACTGCGGAGGGGGCCAAGTCCGGTGGCAAGAGTTGCGAGTGCTGGGGGTGGGAGCTCCCGCAGCGCCTGCTGGTCGCCATGTCGCGGAGGCGCGAGCGAGGAAGGTCTGCCCGGCCAGCGGAAGCTCGCTGCCGGCGCCTAAGCTAAGAGGGTTACAATCACCCCTGCCACCTCAGAGGCCGGCAGAGCGACGTGTGGTAGCCGGGTCGACCCCGCAGCCGCATCGCAGCTGCCTTGTGCAGCGGCAACAGTTACGGCTGTCGACCGAATGGGGCACCGCAGATAAGCCTGACGGCGCTGCCGGCCCACCGCGGCGCGCGGCTGAGAGCGTGGAAGGACTGTGAGTGCGCCAGACGAGGGCGCGTGCGCGAGAGCGGCAGCCCTGACGCCGCCGCAGGCGCACGTACGGCGGCGCAGCGCCGCGGGGGGCTCGGCCCTGCTCCACCGTGCTCGTCGGCCAGGGCCGGTATAGCGCCGCCGTGGCATTGGCTCGCCTGGCGGGCCGTGGGGCTCGGCTGCGCCCGCAATGCCTCCAACCCGGCGCCATTGGCCTCCCTCCGCGGAGGCGGCAAAGGTGGCGGCGGTGGCGGTGGCGGTGGCGGTGGCGGTGGCGGTGGCGGTGGCGGTGGCAGTGGCGACGGCGCGGGTGCCGCGTGGAGGTGGATCGGCAGAGGAGTGCCTGCCAGGCGGCCGGCTGGACCCTGGGCTCGCCAAGGGGGGCCCAGCAGGCTCCCGCCCGGTGACAAGGCTCTGCGGCCCGCAGGATGAGACCGCCGACGACACTTCCCCTCCAGGAGAAGAAAGCGGCTGCTGATATGAAAGAATCGGCTGTGAAATGCCAGCCAGATGCATACAGGTGTTCATGACGGAGCCAAAGGCTAGGCAGACAGGGCGCGCCCTCAATACCCCCGTGTCAGCAGTAGGAAGTCAGATGAGCTGAGGGGAGGAAGAGCAACCCCGCTGCGCAAGCCAGAGGCTGCTGCAAGGGCGCGACCAGCGCGGCGGTGCAAAGCAAGCGCTTGGGAGCGCTGCAGGGACATAGACAGTCGCATACGGTAGCAGGACACCAGACCCAAAGGCACCGAGCCACCGGGAAGGGCAGCACCCTGCTCCCGGCGCCGCTGGTCAGCTTGAGAGGCCAGCAGCGAAAGTAAGGAGAGAGAGGCGTTCCAGGAGAAGGAAAATGAGTGTATATCAAGAGATGGGGAGGCCATGTGTGGCCAAGTACAAAGGCAAGCACATTGGACAAATGTACGTCACCTGAGAAGGCGGTGAGCTGGGCCCCTCCTCCGGGGCCCTCGGAGGCCGGAAGAAAGAAGAAAGAAAGAAGAAGGGCTCGCCCGTTGAGGATAGGGGCTGGAAAAGCCTCGGAGGCCGGAGCCCCTCCGCCTTGGTTCACCTCCTTATCTGGGCTGGCCTCTCTCAGCCACCAGCCCTCTCCTGGAAGCGCCTTCCTTCTTCCTCCGCCCGCCCACGAGGCCTGCCGCCATGGACGACCTGCCGGACGGGTGCCTCTCCGCGGTGCTGGAGCGCGCCGCCGCCAGGCCACAGGCCCCGCCAGCTTGGGCCGCCGTCGTTGGGGTGTGCCGCCGGTGGCGCCGACTTGCCCGAGCGTCTATCACGGAGCTCTCTCTGCGGGACCGGGGTGATTGTGATCACGGCTCCCCCAGGCGGCGGGGGGAGCCGGCGGTGCTGGGCCCTGCGCTGGTCGCCGCCTTCCCTGCTTTGACGTGCCTCAGTCTTGACTTCAGCCATGTGCGAGGCCACCGCCACGCCACCGGGCTCCACCTCCTGTCGGCTATCACGACGCTCACCGACTTGCGAGTCAGGCTGGCGGGTGCTCGTCCAATCAATGATGAGTTCGACGACGCTGCGGACCTGCAGCGCACGTTTGGGGCTCTGAGCATGCTCAGCAACGTATTGTGAGCGCTCACAATAGATGAGCCTCTTGACACGCGTCTTGGCTTGCCCCTGGCTGACATTGCCCGCTTCACGGCACTTGAGAGCCTCGCAGTGACCTTCTCGCGAGCTGCTGGTAAGTCCCTCACCTCATGCTACAATATGTCGCCCATTATCTTGCTGTATAATTCTACGGTTTCCACGCACAAACATGTCTGAACCCGACAGCTTTGTTTCGCATGCAGTTGCAGATACTCAAGTGCTGACATTGATTTCCTCTCACCTCAAGCAGATGCAGACATACACATCCTTGCTGCTACTTGCCGGCACCTGACAGGACTTGAGCTGTGGCTCACCGACGAGCCGACACGCTGGGCTGCTCGTGTCACTGATGTTGGCTTCGAATCAATCTCCAAGCACTTGCCCCAGCTCCGCAGATTCCACATTGGAAACTGCCCCAGTATCACGGACAATGGGATTAGGCAGTTGGCCGTGGGTTGCCCACTGCTGCAAGATTTTCGCGTGCCGGTTTGCCACAATCTCTCTGTACGATGTGCTTATGAGATCCTGACGAAGTGCCCTGAGATGAGGAGGCTGCATTGTCAACAAAGCTGGAGCTGCCATTGGCTGCATCTTCTGCAGACTGCAAGGCTTGGTCTAGCAAGGCTGGAACTACTGGAGCTTTACGTACCCGATGATGTGGGTGGTACCAGTAGTGTCATGGCTACCCTGGCTTCATGCTGCATACAAATGCGTAAACTACATGTGCACACTGGATTCAGCTCTCGACCCAGGCCCGACCCCTTGGAGAGTTGTCCACCTACGCCAGCGCTTGTGAAATTGACAATGACGGGCTTTGAGATGAGAATGACATCCTTCATGGCATTTTTATTGCACGTCCCTCATTTGGAGAGATTGAGGTTAAGGTCTTGCAGGTTGGTCGGCACAATACAGGCGCTACCCGCTATTATCTCTCTTCGCTTCCTCGAGTGTTGTGTATTGTTCTCTAAGCCAGCAAATGCCTTTTGGAAATTTGGTACATGGTGCCCCAACCTGAGTTCCTTGGTAACGAACAAGTTACTTTGCGGAAGCGGACGTATGACTTCATCATTTGCGGGATGCAGCAAGTTGGTGACTCTCAGCGTTTTGACCTATTGGCACGAGCAACTCGCGTGGACCTGTCCTCCATTGGGGGCCCTGAGAGCTCTTTTCTGCAATGAAATGCATTGGCAAGACTTGGCTGCAATTGCAAAGGCGTCCCCGCATTTGCAAGAAGTGCACTTCAGAGACTACGACGCTGTAAAGGTGGAGGGAGTCCTTGACCTTCTCTCTTCGTGCCCCGAACTTAATTACATCAAGATCTGGTTCTGCTCTGCAATCCATTCAGATTTGAAAGTCTGCTTAGCAAGCGAACTGCAGATTCTTCGAGGGCATGTATACGAAGTGGTGCACCTAGAAATTGTAGATGGAGACTGGGGACTCGATTGGGACTCGGTTGCGATTTTTCATCCGTATCAACTGGACACGATCTGTACCACATATCGTGTCCATCGATGTGGACAACGCTAAAACCACTCTCGTTGACATGGAAGTGAAGCTCAAGCAAATTTGCTGGTTTCTTGCGATGTGGGGTCCATGAAAGTAGCAATACTGCATAGACTAGCTGCCAACATGTGATGGTCACTGTGACATGCAGATGGGCTCTCTCAGAGGCCATCTTAAGCTTGATGCAGATCTTATGCTTGATCGGCATCAAGGACCTTGATGCAAAGCACGGGAGCCGTCACTAAGAGTGAGGCCGTTGAAGGCTAGCATGATTGGGAAAAGTTATGTATTACAAGTACACAAATACCGCTTGATGCGGAAGCATGATATTCTCTGAAGCTGGCAAAAAGCCACCAGAAATCACAAGCTGCTGCTGCTAGAGCACGTGTCATGCGCGAGGGCGTCGATGCGAGATGGAGTTGATAAACTGATATAGAGACAAAAGCTGACATATGCAAGCCATGTGATACACAAAGCGAACAAGAAAGTGATCGCGTTGGCCAGGCTGACAAGAAGACAGTCCGTCAGGAGACCAGCGTCACTAATCATTCATGTCACGCAATGTCAACAAGGAAAAATTAGAGGTCCAAATCTGAACCTGTAACTTACACACAAGCAAAGATGTAATACCTTATCCACAAGATTGTTGACTTGTGCAAGGTCAATGATTGCCAAACGATTTGTAGTTGTCTACTCTCGGAATAGGCAGCAAAATATTCAAGGCTGCTCACCACAGAGTCACCACGACTTCTCGCAGTCGGGACGCGGGTCCGAGCTAAGGTTCACTAGTTGCTGCGGCTCCTGCCCAAGGCTTTACGCTTCCAAGGCGCGGCAATGGCGCAGGCGTGGCTCGCGGCACAAGGGTGAGACTTGCAAGCGGACTGCTCGGCTTGGCCCGCTCGCTCCGGCTTGGGCCGCTCGCTCCGGCTTGAGCCAGGCACTCTAGAAGATGCTAACGCTGCCTAATAGGCCTGGTTTGGCCATGGCTACGCTGGTTGGCTAAGCTGCTTGGCCGGCTCGTCGTGGGCCAACCGCCGGCCCAGGGGTCGATCCGTCCCCGGGTGGTGAGCTACAGCCGTCCGTTCCACAATCGGATGGTTGTTGTCGCGCGTGGGCTTGGGCCCTGGCCGCCGCGTTGTCGTTGTCGTTGTCGCCGCTGCTTCGCGGTTGCTTCGTCGCCGCTGCTTCGCGGTTGCTTCGTCGCCGCTGCGTTGTCGTCACATCTGAAACGCGTGACTCAGCCGTGGAACACACGTGTCAAGCCAGGTCAGCTGTCCTAGTCAAATCGACAAAAAAATGTAGTCGACGGGATATCGCACGACACACGCTCAGCACACAGATGCAGGGGAAATGCCCGTGATTGCTGCAGCGAGACGGAGAGGAGCATGCGGATGGAACAAGGCGTGGGCCGCCACCAGGCGTGAAGCGATTAGGTCGACACATTGGGCCCCTTGGCGCCTGGATCATCTGTGATGCCCATCCAGAATCAGGCCACGGACCTCACACCAGGCGGGTCGACCTGATTCGCCACCGTGCCTGGTGGCGGCCCACGCAGCATTGCCGATGAGGTCACAATGCACGCCTTCAACAGGATCCGGTCCCTCAGCCACGAAAGGGCGGGGCACAAGGTCGCCATTGCTGCCTGGGAAAAGAACACACTAAACATCTGGTAGAGATAGAGTTTGTCTACTATTGATCGACGTCCACAGGACGTCGAGGTCTCAGTTGCTTGACCTTCTGCACAGGCTCACGCAACGAGTCGTATCCCAACAGCAGCATGGGGAAGCAGCCAGACCGGATGCCGCGGGCTCATTCGCCCTTGTGTCTTAAGGCTGCCTGTCCTCTTCCACTGTAGCAATCCCTGGACCTTTGCCTTGCCCCTGCATGCTGGCCGTGCCTGCTTTGCTTTCTCAAGGCATAGGGCGGATTCATTTCCTGCTGCTAGTATTTCGCGGCTGGTGGCTAGGGTGTATTGAGTAACCATTTATGGTAGCAACTTGCTTTGCTGAGTGCTTTGAGCTTTCTGGCCCCTTGGGACCCTGTCATTCAGTCTTGGCGGCTGATCTTTCACAAGCCCCTTGTGGCATAGCCCCCTTCTTCTTGCCCGGCTGATTGGGCCCTCAGAGGAGCCCTGCACATTGGAGCCTGCCTGCGGCTGCCTTTGCTTCGGTCTGCAACGGTCCCAGACAATCGCCATACACCAGCGTGCTGGGCGCGCACTAGGCCAGGCTTATGGCTTGTGGTGGTGCTCTTGCTCCTCAGCTTAGCTTGTCGGGTATGCATGTGCTCACTCCTTCTCAGCTGAAGTGCTTTGGCTGAACAAGTAAAGTAATTCAGCCTGGTTGTGAACCCATCGCTATAGACACTGACGCTAGAGACCGGGTTCTAGTTAAAGCCTCTACTGAATTGTTTTTCCCCATTAGGCAGCATACTGCCCCGTTACCAGGACTCTTGTGAGCCTTGTATTGGCCTCCTTTTCATCTCATGTGCTCGCGCGCCTATCTCCTGCTTCGATGGCGCCATGGCCCTCACGCAGGGCCTGACGGCGTGTCGTGAAACATCCGTCACTGGCTGATTTCCTTGAGGTTGACTTAAACAGCTGACAGAATTGTGATTGTGATTGTTCTTGTTTCTTCCAACATTGTGGTCTTCAGTGCACAGTGGCTGACAATATTCTGACTCATTGTGCTTGTATGATGGGCCTTGTAGAATGGGGCCTTCTAATGGGCCTTCTAAAATGGGCCTTCTCTCGTGGAAGGTCTTTGACACTTCCCTTTGGATGTGCTCGCCCATTGAGGATAGAAAGTGCTGGAAAAGCCAGCCCAAAAATGTGCTTGCCTTTGTACTTGACCATTTGGCGTTCGTTTGTTTTAAATACACGAAAATGATGCCTTTCATCTTTATGCCCTCCCCGCGCCCTGCCGCCCCGCGCCCTGCCGCCCCGCGCCCCTCGGCGCGACATTAGCCCACGGATAGGATTCGTCCAAGTACCCCGGCGCCCGCGCCCAAAGTGGCCGCCCCGCTGCCCGCCATCCTGTGGGCAGGCTCTCGAAACATGTCGGGCCGCTGGCCACCGGCGGGCGTGGCACCCGCACGTCCCCCGGGGCAGCGGACACCGCTGCCGTGTCGCGCTATCCAGTGGTCAGCATGCCGGTATTCAGGCCGCTTAGATCCTCGCATCCTCCCATAAGCCCTCCAGGCCAGCCGGCACTACTTCGTAAGTGCCTTTGCGCAGCGAGACAAGCCGGCTTTCAGCTCGTTCCCGTGTCTTCCGGACTCCTCTATGGCCGTTGCCGAGCGCCCGAGGTTCGCTGCTGCGCTGTCCACCCATTGACAGATGGGCCCGCCAGGTCTACCGGACTCATCATCGTCTTTGATGTCCGAAACACCAGATTGACGAGTAACAGCTTTGCCAGAGAAAGATTCGGTGTCAAAAGTCGAAAGTGTCTTGATTCATAGAAGATCTTCTGAGAGAAGAATAGTAGCCACACAAGAAAGAAACAGCGCTTCCAAATTGACTGGTGGCTGTAAAAGGCCAGCTCTAAGGAATGGACAAGGTCTGAAGGGGCCGGATGGCGCAAGAACAGACCAGAAGCAAGCGACTGCAAAGCAAGTGGACGAGTTGGCAAATCAGAGCTACGAGTACTTGAAGAAGCAAGGCACCGCTCTTGAATGAAAGTCGTGTTTGGCGTGTCACACGGCGTGGCTTTGTACCCATATGCTGTCGCCTTGTTGACACGCAACTCATGGAGGATAAAGCAGCGCATTAAGTGTCCATTGGACTGAAGCAATCTGCTGTTGGACCTGCCAATGCAGCTACCACTACCGTCTCCCGCGACTTTGCAGAGCACTAAGAAGATACTCAGATTGGCCAAGCCTGATTGGTGGATCTCCTCCTCTTCCTCACCGAAGGCCGGCGCCTGGCTGCGAATTCAACTCCCACACTCCTCCTTGGAGAGTTGGGCCAGGACACCTGCCTGTGTTCTACAAGAACCAAAAGTTACTTTGGAAATAGCTGTGGGCAGCATATTCGCCACCCTGAACTGCTGTAGTACAGTACATGTTACATACTATACTCTGTTGTACATGCTCTTTGACCAAATGATGTCAAAATTTAATGTGCTGGATAGGCGAGTGGAAAAGTGAAAGAGCATCAGTGCAATACTGCCTTGTGATCAGTGTACATTAGAGTCGTAGAAGGTCGATGGAGTCCGAGTCACAGCAATATTTGTCTGAGCCATGATGCTTCTTCGACAGAGTGTGGAGCTGCCATCTGCTCTGCTTCAGTTGTTGACAGTGTGACTGAGGCTTGCTTCTTGCTGCTCCAAGACAGCAGCTTCCTCATTCATCAAGAAGATGTGACCGGTAGTTGACAGTCTGCTGGTCAGGTCACCAGCCCAGCAGAATCAGCATTTTCAAGTAACACGTTGGACTGCGACTCATCAGTTGTTGACGAAGAAGGATATTATAGACAAGGTCCAAAAGCATATTTTACTTTTAAATATATCTGTGATTGCGAATCATCAGATGTTGTCGACAAGATCCATAAGCAAAATTCGTTCCAAATATCTCAAGTTAGGTGTAAAGGCTATCGAGGGAACCAGCCAGGGTTAGACATGATGTGGCTGACATTATAGCTACTGCTACATCTGGGCGAGTTCCTCACATGATATACGACAGATTTCCTACTGCTTGGTTGTTTAGGGTAAGGGTAGGGTAAGGGTATCATTCCTTCTGTTTCTTCTCTGTCTGCGGGCAATCCTTCTTCTGTAAGATGGACGCCTGTGTCTAGGGGTGTGGAGACTGGCTTGCAGTCCTGCATAGAGAGCTTATCAGAAGCAGATTGCATGCAATGAGTCTGGTCAAACTGCATTCCCTTGCGTTAAGATCTCTTAGAATCTGTATTGCTCATATTTTTGACCTCTCCTGAATCTGACAATCCAGACTTTGAAGCTAAAACTTCTTTGACGTCTTTGATTGCTTTCTTGCAAAGAAGCAACGTATTGTCAAATACTAGGCAAGAATGAGTTGCTCCATACCTGGACCCTTTACGTAGATTTTATACTCACGGTGACATATAGAAAGACCGTTCTGCTATGAAAGGTGGTCAAGACGTTGTTACCGTGCTCTCCACGCTTGCTTCGGACCGTACAATGATTTCTGCAACTTGTGAACGAAATTCTTCTTGTCGCTGCACAACTTGCCCTTCTGGTTGTTGCACATACGATTCTTCCCCTAGATCTCCATATAAACGCCGTACTGCATCCATCTGATGCATTTAGAGTCAAGAGATATCAAGTGAAAGCAGCAATCTCATGGAAATCAGCTGAAGAGTAGGAGCAAAACTCTTTTCAGAATTCCATCGTGTCGTTCTTTTCGTGCATAACTTCTTGCAACTGACCTTGCTTTGAACTTGTCAACCGTACCATCAGTTCGGTGTCAACTAAAATGTTTTATTCCTGCATTCAGGTAGCCTGACAAGACTTCACACTTTGTTCTTGTAAAGCGATCTCATTCGTCTTCATGTAGTGCCTGTCCCCAATGCGTTGCATCTAAAGTACATGCAGTATCATGCAGTGAAGATGGGGTATCGATCAATGTCAGTGTTGAATGGAGTACTTTTGCCAATTATCATAAAGTGCAACACGGATTCCTTGTTCTGTGTGATCTTCTTACTGTCAGTGCTGTAGAAGCTGCTTCACTCCTTTGTTGTACCTGCAGTCATTGGCGTTACTACTGCTGTGCTGTCGCCCTTGTCAACGGCTAGCCGGCGCAGCGAGGCTCACGTCTGCGACGGCTGTTGCACAAGGGGGGGAAGACGTGGACGAGGGTGGCTCCCTGTCGATTGGGAGTAACGCTCATGTTGTCGTCAGTCGCCGGCCCCTCTATCGCCTGCGCTAACACCTGCAGAGCCAACGGCAGCGGCCGGCGTCAGGCTGGCGCAGGCTCGGTGCAGGGGATGATCCACAGCAGCGTTCGTACGCCCAAGGGCGGGGTTCAGGGAGAGGAGGGACGGCAAGCCCCGCCACCTGCCGGGCCGAGGGCCACAGTCGAGTGCGGGCCCGGTGGCGACTGGGGCCACTGCTCCGCCAAGCGGTGCAAGACGCCTGTCCGTCACTGCGGCATCGCTGCCGCCGCCGCCTGCGCTGCCCGCTGCCGCCGGGAGCCACGCCGGGAGCCAGGGCCAGCCTGCGCCAGCCCAGGCAGCCGCGCCGGTGCCGCCCGCGGGGCTCGCCGGCGGCACCGTCGCAGCGCGCGGCCATCAGGCCTCACAGCGGAGACGGCGCGGGGCTCCGCAAGTGGGTTGCCTTTTCCTTTTCTTTTCTCCTATTCCCTATTTTTGGAAAGGAAGCGGCTGCTGATACAGTGCACGAAATGCTTGCTAAAACCGAAAGAGCGGCTGTAAAATCACGGTGGGGGGTGCGCCAGGCGCGAGTGGTGGGGGGCGCGCCAGGCGGCGGCCGCCTGCGGTGACGGCCGCCGTCGGGCAGACGGCGCGGCCAGCCGCCGTCATCGTCCGACGCGGCCGGGGGGGGTTTCTGCTCGGGGATCGCGGCTGCAGTTGGGCCGGGGTGCATGGCTGCCCTCTCGTCACTCCCCCGCCTCCACGCACCTGTCCCCGCGGCCAGCGGCCCGGCGCCGTCGCCCGCCATGAGGACCGTCGACTGGCAAAGCTCAACCATCAACGGCCTGCCGGACTCGGTCCTCACAGCCCTGCTGGTCCGCGCCGCCGCCCGGCCCGGCGCCCTGCCGGCCTGGGCGAACATCGTGAGCGTGTGCCGCCTGTGGCGCCGCCTGGCCAAGGCGACCGTCACGGAGGTGTGCCTGCGGGACCGGGAGCGCTACGCCAGATCCCCTGCTGCTGCCCGCGGCCGGGGTGAACCGGCGAGACTCGGCCCCGGGCTGGCCTCCGCATTCCCGGCGTTGACGCGCCTCACTCTCCTGTTTCGACACGCTCGATTGGACGATCTCCGCCGTCTGACAGCCATCACGGCACTCGTTGACCTGCGAGTTGAGCTAGCCACGGGGATCCGCACGCATGATGCCCGCCCCCTGAATCCTCTGCGCATGTTTCGGATTCTCCAGGAGGTCTCCGACAAACTGCGAGCTCTGAGCTTGGGCGACGACGCGTTTCCCGTGCAAGAGTTGACCTTCTTCACGGCTCTGGAAAGCGTCTCGCTGACCTGCCCGCGTGCTACGCATGAGCCCTGAAATCCCCATACTGCCAATACGCCGCCTCACATACATCTCAATTGCACTGAGACCCTGCTGCCGATGTCAGCTCTGGAGTAGGCGGATGCTCAGTCTGGTCACGCATGACTTGTGCAGATGCAGGCTCCGTGACATCACTGCCGCTTGCCAGCGCATCACACAGCTGGAGTTACACTCCTGTCGGACATGTACCGACTTCAGCTTGGAGGCGATTGCCGATAATTGCAAGCAGCTTCGCAGGTTTACTGTGAGCGGTTGCAGTAACATCAATGATGGCGGGGTTGCACGGCTGGCCCGCAGCTGCTCCATGCTGCGCGACTTCCGCGTTGCGAGTTGTCCAGGGCTGTCCATACGAGCCGCTGATGCGGTTCTCAACGAGTGCCCCGAGCTCAGGAGGCTCCAGTGCCAGCAGAGCTGGAGTGGCCGGTTCCTACTGCACGATCGCGCAACAGGCTGGGCCGACTCACAGCGGTGGGACTCTGCATTCCCAGAGGTGTTGATGCACTTCTAGCAATGCACATCCTGGCGTCCTCTTGCCCAGGTCTGCTAGAGCTCAACCTGGAGGCCGAGATCGGACCAGACCCCAACGTTGACAGGCCTCGTCCAGGGAGAGACTGTCCCCCACGCTAGTGCTCGAGAGTTTGACATTGACAGGTTTAGCCATCCCCACACAACGATTTGCCACATTCTTATGCAGGGCCACCCGGCTGCAGTCCCTGAGCTTGACAACCTGCACCATGTCCGATCCGATGCGGATGCCCCCCCTCCCGGTTTCTCTTCAAAACCTGGGGTGCCGCGACTGCAGGGCTGAGCCAGGCCATGACTTCTGGGATGTCGCTGCGTGGTGCCCTGGCTTGACATCCTTGGTGACCGCGTACTGCCGCCGGAGAATGCTGGCTCGGTCACTCGCTGACTGCAGCAAGCTTGTGCAGCTGGAGATTGGGGGCCGCAATTACGAAGACTACAGGGAGTGGCCCGTGTACATTATGCCTCGACTTAGGCCTTGAAGACCCTGAACACCCTCATTTGCTGGAACGTAATGCGTGAGGATCTGCGGATGTTGGCCGAGGTGTGCTCGGGGCTGCAGGAAGTATCTTTCAGAAATCGACAAGATAGGCACTTATATTTTTCTAGCCTTCTCTCTTCGTGCACTCAACTTAGGACCATCAGAGTAAACGATGTATATGGCGCGGTATCTCGCACGCAATCTATGCGGGGCGAATACCACGTCCGTCTAGAGAGTGTAGATGGAGCGTGGGAACTTTGTGAGGAAGGAGAGTGGAGACGGTACGATGACATGCACAAGTATCGAGTCCACAGCTCACTTCCAATTTGACCTTCGCCTGAAGTATATTGAAGGCTCGAGAATTACAAATTCCATCTCGACAAACGCGTGCAGCATTCACTTCAACATACCTGAGCCTTTGTGCCTAGTTTATGATGTTATTGCCTGCTGGGACCATCCTGTGCACTGTGATCCTTATGGTCCTCTTGTGGTTGCCTAAGGAGGGCCACGAACAGCACCTGTGCCCCTCACTTCTTCTTTCCGCTTAGCGGAGCTTGCATTCATTACAGTGGGGCGGTGCTCAACCATGGGCAGTTGTTCCACTCGGACTGGCTTCCTATCAGCCTCGTAAATCATCTGCGTCCATCCTTGTATTGACATCTTCTCCTCTGCTAATTCTGACCTCCAGTGCATTCAATCTCAAACACGCTCCTGCAGAGGAATCACGACGTATGTCCATGTTAACAACTGCATGTATGCATGACCCTGCGCGCTAAGAGTACACTACCTTTGAGCATGATCGAGCTTACAGTGCTGCTCTTGCTGCACGATTTCTCGTGCACCTCCACAACCTTCTTGTACAACGAGCCATGCTGGCCAGCTCGTCAGCGGCGATCATACCTCCTGACATGTGCCATTGCAGCCTCTTATGTCGGCAATGTTGCCAAGAGTCGCTCCGATGCGCTTTCTCTTTCTTTCTACAAGCATGTTTCTGAACATTTCCTTTCGGCGCGGCATCTAGAAAATGGCCAGTACTTACATTGCGCTAGACTCCACGGATGTCATCTTTAACTGTCTCCTCCCGGTCCTTGTTTTCTGGCTCGGTCCTTAAAGCCAGCGCCTCGAGCCCAGTTCCTCTCCCCCTTCAGTGACAGATCGGCCCTCAGCACTTTTGCAGCCGATTGTGGCTCTGATATATTTTGCAAGAGATGCACAGCTTCTACATTGTGGAGTATAGAGAGTTTGACAGGAACTCTCTTTATGCTAGCTCGTATGATCTAGGTCTAGTTGCTGAGTGTGGAGCCGCGCGGTACCACCTCAATGCGCGCCTTATAAGGCCCACACACAGCAATGTGTCGGCGGGGTATTGAGAGGCTCAGGGTTATCCCTGAGCTAGGGGAGTCCGGTAGTCTCAGCGGTTGATGGATCGACTGGATCTCCACCGTCGGGTTTGGCGCCGACCCGTGAGATCCGGAGCGTCGGCGCTAGATCGCGCTGCCGGGTCCAGGCTTTGAGAGGCTGGAGGGGCTGGAACCCCTGGCACCCACTAGGGCGTACGCTGCCGATCCCCGCCAAGTCCAGCTTGCCGCCGCGGCAGCAGCCGCCGCCACTGTTGCCGTCGTCGCCGCTATTCTTGTTGCATTTGGAGTTGCCACGATGGCAGAGCCGCCCTTCTCTTGACAACGTAGTGCACCAACCGCGGTTCCATCCTCGTCCCAACGGAGTGGTGCGCCAACGGCGGGGCCGTCCTTTGCACAACATCAGCCACTACGAGAGCATCAGGAGAAGCAGCAGCAGCAGCAGGAGCAGCAGCAACAGGCGGAGCAGCAGCAGCAGCTGCAGGAGCTGCAAGAGCTAGCAACAAGCCTACAGCCGCACTATGCAGAAATCGCTGTGCAGACCATGCTGGCTACTCAGGTGGAGCCGATCACTCTGGCAGAGGCAAGGAAGAGGTCAGATGCCAAAGAGTGGGAGCAGGCGGCACAGGACAAGATGTCGTCAATCCAGGCCAACAACACTTGGAAGCTGGTGGACCTGCCCAAGGGACGGAAGGCAGTCGGCTGCAAGTGGGTCTTCAAGGTCAGGCGATCAGCTGCAGGCGAGGTGGAGAGGCACAAGGCTCGGCTGGTGGCCAAGGGCTACAGTGAGGTGGAGGGAATCGATTACGAGGAGACCTTCGCACCTGTGGTCCAGCTCAATCCGAGCTCTTCTTGCCATCGCAGCAGCTGAGGACCTGGAAGCACCCCAGATGGACGTCTGCACAGCCTCCCCCAACGGAGAAATGGAGGAGGAGGTGTTCATGGAGCAGCCAGAAGGCTTCGTGGATCCTGCGAGCCCAGACATGGTTTGCCTGTTGCAGAAGATTCTCTACGGCTTGAAGCAGGGCCCCCGAGCATGGAATTCAAGAAGATAGACAATCTCCTGGACGAGCGAGGCTTAAGCCGGTGCTCAGCAGATACAGGGGTCCACACCAGGAGGAGTCCAGGTGGAGAGAAGGTCTACATCACTTTGTATGTGGACGAATTGCTGATCCTGTCGAACAGCGAGGAGTAGTTGGTGCGTGTCAAGGGGCAGCGGGCTGCAGGTTTCAAGATGAAGGACCTGGGAGAGTCAGATATCTGCTCGGCATCCAAGTCAAGCGGAATAGGGCTGCGGGACAGGTGGAGCTGAGCCAAGAGCACTACCTGAAGCTCATTATCCAGAAATACAGGATGCACGACAGCACGCCAACGACAACCACCTGCAAAGACCTCAACAGGCTGAAGTATAGCCTAGTGAAGCATGACAAGGAGATAGACTACTTTTATCATTTTGCTCAGGCAGTTGGAAGCATCATGTACCTCGTGGTGGGCTCGAGGCCAGATGTAGCAGCAGCTATAGGTCAGCTGAGCCAACACATGATTGCACCGGAGCACTGGCATTGGACTGCAGTGAAGACTCTCCTGATGTACCTCAAGGGGACAGCATACCAGGCTTGGCCACTCTAAGTATCCTATTTTAGTGCTCTGCAAAGTCGAAAGCGATGGCGGGGTTAGCTGAGCTTGAAGGTAAACTACCAGATTGCTTTGTTTCAGTAGACCGCTTAGTGTGCTGCTTTATCCCACCAAGAGTTGTGTTCCAGTATGGGCATAGCATATGGGCACAAAGCCACACCGTGTGACATGCCAAACTCCACTTCATTCAAGTGCATTGCCTTGCTCTCCCAAATGCTCGTATTTCTGGGCTGGTTACCCTTCCACTTGCTTTGCTCTTGCTTGCACTCGCTTGAGTCTGGTCTGCTCTTGTCTGGCTACTGCTTCTCCTTTCATCAACATCTCTCCATCACTCTTTATACTCGACTTTCGGCATGGATCCTTCTTCTGGCGAGCAGCGGACCTCGGCAGCTCGGCAATAACCATAGACGAGTCTGGAGGACACACGAACCAGCTGAACGCGGCTTGTCTTGCTGCGCAAAGGGACTCACGAAGTTGTGCCGGCTGGCCTGGAAGGCATTCGGCAGAATGCGAGGATCTGAGCGGCCTGAAGACCGGCATGCTGACAACCGAACAACGCGACACGGCAGCGGACACCGCTGCCCGGGCGGACGTGCGGGTGCACGCCCGCCGGTGGCCAGCGGCCCGAAACTTTGCGACAGCCTGCCTGCGGGATGGCGGGCAGCGCGGCGACCCATTTTAGGGGACCCACTTTCAGGACCCTAGCCTCTCTGATTTGCGGCTGCTTAGCAGGGGTTACTGAGTGATTTGTAGCTGCTTTCTTTCTTTGTGTGCTTTCTTTTCTTAGCGCTTCCTCTGGCCCCCTTCTCGTACTTTGTTCATTATTTTTTGGGCTGGCTTTTCCAGCCCCTACCCTCGATGGGCGAGCCCTTCTTTCTTTCATTTTGGCGCGGGGGTAGCTTGACGGCGAAGCTGGGCGAGGCCGCGAATCAGAACCGTGGGCTAATGTCGCGCCCGGGGTGGACGGGGCGGCACGTCGCGCCGTGGGCGTGATACGAGAGAGAAAGGGCTCGCCCATTGAGGATAGGGGCTGGACAAGCCAGCCCAAAAAAGAATGAACAAAGAACGAGAAGGGGGCCAGAGGAAGCCAGAGGAAGCGCTAAGAAACCAAAGCACACAAAGAAAGAAAGCAGCTACAAATCACTCAGTAACCCCTGCTGAGAGAGGCCACTCTAAGCCGTTACACTGCACAGGCGAAAGCTAGTGCAGAAAGTGGGCGACATAATCCGAAGCCCAATGCTAAGGGGGGCCTGAGGTGACAACCGGCAAGCGGGCCGCGCAGGAAGTTCTTCCCTTGGCCCCCCGCTTGACTCCGCCACTGCGCCTCCCCTCGGCTCCTTCGCTCGCCCCGCCACTCCTCCCCTCTCGAGAACATAGCGAGTCTGGGATATGCACGACGCGAGGATATGCTCCCAGCCCAGATGGGTATGCCGGCAGCCTATCTGTCATTTCTGCGACGTCGAGTGTCAACCTGTCTGCAACGAGCTCAGGCGTATGCTCTGCATCAGAAAGCTGGTCGAGCCTTAGCTGCTGGCACAAGAGCTAGTCAATTGCCGTCCGGTATTCGAGC
>WELB01000095.1:39669-50579 GCA_009602725.1 Spirogloea muscicola
TCGCGGGCCCCTCCGCCTGCGCCGCCGCCGCCGCCAGCCTGCCGCCGCCGCCCAGCCCCGGCTCGCCGCCACCAGCCACCTGGCCACCTCCCACCTGTACGAGCCGTTCCCCTCGCCTGCCGCCACCGCCTCCGCGCGGCCAGCTCCTGAACCCCCCGCCGCTGCGCCTCCGCGGAGCTCTCCGCTCCGGGCCCTGGTCACCAGCGCCGCGGCCCATGCCGCCGCTCCGAGCCACTTGCCGCGTCGCTCACTGCTGCGGTACATGGCGGCCAGGTTCGCGACGCACGCCCATGAAGCACGCCCGGCCGAGGCGACCGCGCGCACACAACGATGGCTTGCTGTGCACGGCGCCTTTCAGGCAAGCCATGGCCCCTCGTCTTGCTTTCATGAGAGCGTTGGCCTTGCGTCGGCCGCCACCTTGCGCAGTGTGCCCTCGCCGTTGGTGGGCCTCGTGTCCTGCCGATTCGATTGCTGGCAGCCTCTGATATCAGGTCATTGCCTGCTTATGTGCTGAGACGCCCGCGGTGTGACCGCGGACGACCTCAGTTGTCAGGCCATGCCTGACAGCCTGCACCCGTTACTTGCACAAATGTACAACCTCTTGACGAGGGCGACCAGAGCTCCGCAGCCAATGGCCGATTGGACGCGAGAGACAGGAGGTCTCAACGGCTGCGGCCGCCCGTGAGCTTTGCAGGTAAGAGCCGGGAGCAGCTAACGGTGGCTCCTCCAAGGAGGACGTGACCGACACCCGCCCGAGATACATTCTAATTTGTTGTGCCAGAAGGGTCTAGGGTCTAGGGTCTAGGGCCCGAGGGTTTAGGGCAAGGACGAGAAGGCCTAAGTTTAAAGCGGGTGAGCACCTTGATAGCGGGCTCAGAAAGCCTCTTCCATTTCCCCCTGGGTCTCAAAGTGCTTTGGTGACTGCAACATCTCTGTGTCTCATAATTGATCTATCCAAGCCTTTCCATCAGCCGCGCCGACGCATGCAACTGGGGACCAGCCTCTCAGCACCAGCTTTTACTGGGCAAGCAAATGCCTCAACTGCAACAGCCAAGCACAGCTTTCGCCTTAGGTGCATGAGGTGAACGGCTCGCAGGGTATGGCTTGCAGATTGCGCACTACCTATGGGACGTTTTTACTTCGGCCCCGTCAAGCGGCACACAACCAGGACATCTTGCGCACGCTAGGGAAGAGAGCAGCTTGGTGCAGCAGTGGAAGCAAGACCACGAGGTGCTTCTCTGTGCTGCTCGGCGGTTTTGCTATGAGGCAAAGAGCATTGACCTGGCACGTACGTGGTGCTTGCGGCTGTCCAGCAGCTGGAATGCTGGTAGTTGGAGACTGGTCAGCTTCTTTTCTGACCTACTCCGGTGTGCAGCGAGACCTTGGATGATGACACAAGCCGTGCGAGTCAGCAGTATTTTGCAACAACACACGCAGGACCGGCATACTTCTTTCAGGCGTTGCCGTAGCTGAGAAGCACGATAAAGCTTGGGTGCAGTGGCAAGCATGGATGCACGCACGCACGTCCATCCATGCTGGCCACTGCACCCAAGCTTTCCCGTGCTTCTTTGCTACGGCAATGCCTGAGCACTATGCCGGTCCTGCGTGTGCTGGTGCATGAAACGACTTGCACGGCTTGTGTCATCAACTACTTGTCTTGACAAGGTCTCGCTGCACACCTGAGCAGTTCAAGAAAGAAGCTAACCCAGTCTCAACTTCCAGCATTCCAGCTGCTGGCCAGCCGCAAGCAACACATACGTACCAGGACAGTGCTCTGTACCTCAGAGCGAACAGGCCGAGCAGCACACAGGTAGCACCTTGTGGTCTCGCTTCCATTGCTGCCCCAAGCTGCTCTTTCCTCTTCGCATGCATAAGCTGTCCTGGTGTGCCGCTTGGTCGAGGCCGGTCAAGACATCCCATGAGTAGTGAGTAATGTGCAGGCCATACTCTGCATATCTTCCACCTCATGCACCTAAGGCACTGTGCTTGGCTACCGCGGTTGAGGCATTTGATTGCCCAAAAAAGCAGGTGCCAAGAGGCTGGTGCCCAATTGCATAGACTGTTACGGCTGATGAAAAGGCTTGGAAAGCTCAAGGCTGAGACACAGAGATGTTGCACGCACTCAAGCACTTTGAGACCCAGGGTGTCGTTGAACGATCGGCTAGCCGTTCGTACCCGTTTGTAGAGTAGGCCTCCTCTAGACCCTTCTGGCCTAACAAATTAGGATGTATCTCGGACTTGTCAGTCACATCCCCCTTGTAGGGCCACCCTTAGTTGAGCTCCGGGCTCTTGCCTGCAAAGTCGACGGGCGGCCGCAAGGTGTTAAAATCTCCATGCTGTTGATATACGTGGCATGCCTCACGAAGGTACACGAGGCAACCGAGAACTGCTGCTGGTGAAACGAATGGTTCAATCGTTCATTAAACAGCATGGATGTGTGAGGAACGGTGTGAATGGGTCTTGTTGCTGATCACATCTGCTAACGACACAGCTACCCTTGCTTCTCAACTCAAGATCGATCTGCTCACGAGATAGCTGCCATTTGCTGCTCAAAGAAGCAGAAAACGCACCCCACAGTGTCAAATGTCTTTTCTAAAAGCAGGGGCTCGAGTAGTGGCTGAGTTGTTTCAATTGTCGTCAAACCGCCTCTTCCGCAGATTGGGCATGGAGCATGAAGACAAACAGCCCTTCCCCTTCTTCGAAGGCGTCCGTGCTCGCAGTCCCTTTTCACTTTGTTTGTTGTACTTTATTCATTCTTTTTGGGCTGGCTGGTCCAACCCCTATCCTCAATGGGCGAGCCCTTTCTTCTATGCCACTTGGGCTGAAGACGTGTCTGCATCTCTGTGTGTGCCTTGCTGCAAGCTTCTCAGCTGAAGTGCTTTGGCTGAAAAAGTGAATACAAGGCATGGCAGCCTCGTTGTGACGAACCCACCCTTATAGACAGTCAAGTGTTAGCACGTCCTTGTTGGCAGCAGGTAGCATCAGGGCTGTGCCTCTCTCCGGGCCTCACTGGTCCGAGCTCGTCTCAATGAGTCTGATCTCACTCCATGACTTTGAGTGCTCCAGTACCACCCCCTTCCAGGGAAGAGTGTGTATTAAGTGAGCGATAGCCTGTGTGGCCAAGTACAGTGGCAAGCACATCAACAACTGTACATCACCTGCTGCTAAGCTGACCAGCACAGTAACCACGAGTCCTCCAGGGGGGTCGCTCCAAGGCCCACCCCTTAAGGGACGGGCGAAGAAGTAAGCTCTTCCAAGGGGGGCGAGGGCTGTGAAAGCCAGCCCAACCAGAAGTAACAAGGGTCAAGGAGCCGAGAGGCGCTAAAGTCACGCGGCTATGCAAGAGAGTACAGCGGACACCAGGACTGCTTGCGCTTGCTAAACTTCTAGGCAGCACGGTGCAGCACTGACGCAAGTCCGTAAGGTGCTGCTGCTTGCCGAATCGGAATTTGCTCGGGATTTGGAAGAGTCTCACCTGGCACGCGTGTGGCGCGCCATCGGCCGAAGTGCTGACGAGGAATCGGGAGTTCACCTCACTGGCCTGCTAAAGAGCGCGGGAGCAACTTGTCAGCTCGACGGCATTGTGACAGGTTGTGCGATTGCGGCTGTGACTTTGGGCCAGCGTGGTCATGCAGGACCACATTGCCAGAAAGGACAGGCACGGGAGAGCGTGTGTGCAGTGCTAATATTCGGAGGAGGCAATGAGTTACGCCAGTGACGGCGAATGCCTGGGGGCGCCGTAGCAAGATGGAAGGGCGCGTGCAGCACATCTGAGTGAGCAACCCAGCAACTTTGAAGCCGGACATTGTGCGTGACGATGGGTTCTGCTTGCCAAGCACGCCTCTGGTCGTCCGAGCACCAAGTCCCACCTACCCAGCGTCCAGGGGCCCTCGGCGGAAGGATGTGGGTTGGATTCAGGAGGGGAGGCCGTGAGTGCTCCGGGCTCCGAACTTGAACACTGGACCTCAAGGTGAGAAGCGGGGGTCGTTGCTGAGCCGAAGAAAGCTGAGGAGCAGGGCATGCCAGGTGGCAAGGGCGGTGAGCCGAGGTGGACAGCCTGCATGGCGGGGCCCACTGCCGAGGTGGGCAGCCTGCGAGGCGGGGCCCACGCGCGGGTGCCGCCGAGCCGGCATCTTTCCCGCGCGCAAGGGCAGGCGGGGGGGAGGAGAGCGCGGTGGAGATTCGCTGCGCTTCAGGTGGCCGAGATGCCGTGGGGCTTTGACCATGGCGGGCCGCTGACCGGGCGGTGAGTGGAGGTGCCGCGGCGGGGCCACGCGCAGGAGCCGCCGAGCCGGTGGCTTTACCGCGCGCACGGGCTGGCGGGAAGAGAAGAGCGCGGGAGACCCGTTCGCCCCGGGAGCCAAGATGCCCGGGGTTTTGACCTTGGCGGGGCTGGCGCAGGAGATTGGTGGGGCCCCGGGGGCCAAGATGCGTGGGGTTTTGGCCTTGGCGGCGCCGCGGGCCGGGCCGCTGTCCGGTCGGGCCGCGTGGAGGGGCAGGAGCGTGCACTGGAGTGAGCGGGCCGGAGCGGGCGAGTACAAAAGGGCAGGGGAGCCCGCCCCCGGCCGCCGTTCCAGCCTCTCGCCTCCACCCCCCTCGCCGCNGCCTCTCCGCGCGCCTCTCCCCCCGCGCCGCCGCCGCCGGCCTGCCGCCGCTGCCCAGCCCCTGCTCGCCGCTGTCCGGCCTGGGCCTCCTGCTGCTTAAGGCAGCCGCCGCCGCCAAGCGGCCTTCTCCTGCCCCCCTTGCCGCCGTGCCTCCGACGAGCCTTCCGCCGCCGGCCCTGGTCGCCAGCCAAGTGGGCGTCTCCGCCGACTTCAAGCGCGCGCCGCTGGTGCCGCGGTACATGGCGGCCACGGTCGCGAGCACGGCCATGGCAGCACGCTCGCCCGCGGAGGCCACGCCCAGAGACTGGCCGCTTGCGCTCCGCCAGGCCCCGGCCAGGGCAAGTCACGGCTCTCTTTCTTTTGCTGTCATGTGCCTGTGCTTTGCACCCGGCCCTGCGCGCTGCTTGTTGGCCTCCTGGTTTGCCGCCTCTGGCCTTGCCCGCTGACGTGCCACCACGCTCGCCGTGTCGCCGCCGACGACATGGGGTAACCAGTCGTGTCTGACAACCTTCGCCACTCCACTGTACAGGTGTCAAAATCCTTGGCCAGGGTGACCGCAACACCCCGCCCAACCCGGCCCGGGGCCGACAAGCGCGTCGGCGCTCATCTCCCTGTGGCCAAGGCTGTCCAACAACCCCCTGTCGACCCAATTCGGCTGGCGACTAAGGACCTCTCGCCGCTCGGCGCCAGCTGTCAGGCTGCCGCCCGAGTCCTCTCAATTGCGGTGCCGCGGAAGGCCGAGGTCAGCCTGGTCCTGCAAAAAGTCAGGATGCTTGATGCTTCGACTTCTCTTTTGTTCAAATGGGTGCACAGATGCTGATGTGTTTCAAACTCCTGCCCGGCAGGCTTAGGCCCCTCATCTTCTTCTGCGGCTCCCTGGCACACTCACTGAAATTTCCAAGTGTGCCGGTGTCTTTGCCACAGCTGCGTATAAGAGCTCCTGCAAAGCCATGCATGGCACTCCTGAACAGCGCTGCACGCGCCCGACGGAGAAGACTGATGCACGACCAGGTAAACAAGCGCAGCATTGGCGCAGCCTGCTGGACCGTCGTTAGGCAGTATTCTCCCATCCTCCCTCACATAAAGCGACCGTGTCAGACGAGCTTTGCCACAACTGAAGTGCTAGTAGGCCTGTCGGAGGGTGCCGACCAGGTCCTTGCATGCTGAGTCGTCTGTCCTGCATTGGCCGCTCGCAGTCACTGCTGCATAAAGCCTAATCATTGCCTGCTGTTGCATAGGCGTCCACAGCATCCCCCTGACTGCTGCAAAGCACCCTGACTGCCCAGGTTTGCCAGCTCCGCCTCTTGTTCAAGCTGGCAGCAAAGAAAGCCGAGGTGGTAAAGCGGAAGGAGGAAGCCCAGAACATTGCTGAGCTGCGTCGAACGCTAGTCCACAAGCCGCTCCCAGTGCCGTCGTTCCGGCGGGTTTTCAAGCCCCTCCTGTGAGGCATTCGACTCAGCTCCACAGTGTGCATCCATGCTGGCCTCTGCACCCAAGCCTCCTTGTGCTTCTCTGCCATTGCAACTCCTTGAAAAATCAATGCCGGTCCTGCGTGTGCTGGTGCAAGATCTGTGCTGGTTTGCACGGCTCGTCTGGTCGAGCTGACAAGGTCTCGCTGCACACCTGAGCAGGTCAAAGAAGAAGCTGACGAGTCCTCGGCTTCCAGCATTCCAGCTGCTGGCCAGCCGCCAGCACCACGTACGTGCCAGGTCAGTGCTCTGTGCCTCAGAGCAGACACGTCCAGCAGCACAAAGTGGCACCTTATGTCCTGCTTTTACTGTGCACCAAACTGCGGACTGCTCTTAGCATGCCTGAGCTGTCCTGATTATTGTGCTGCTTGTCGAGACCAGTAAAGTCGTCCATCTGTAGTGCATAATATCGCAGCCGTACCCCGCGTACCCTCCACCTCATGCACCTAATGCGAAAGCTGTGCTTGGTTGTCGCAGTTGAGCACTTACTTGTCCAGTGATTGCTGGTTCTGGGAGGCTGGTCCCCAGTTGGCTGAGACGACTATTGCTGGAACTCGGCTCCATCAACCTTCACGACATTCTACTCTGATTTACTAGGCAGTCTTGTACTGGTCTGCTCATCCAATTTTCCACTCGCATAACAAGCATGTAGATGTTCATTATCGCTAAATCAGAGAGCTTGTACAGCAGAAAGTAGTATGTTTTCTTCAGCCAGACGCCGGCTTTCGGAAAGAAAAAGAAGATTTACCATACCAGGCTTGGCCAACCTGAATATCCTATTTAAGTGCTCTGCAAAGTCGAAGGAGACGGCGGGGGTAGCTGAGTTGGCAGGTTAAAGGTTGCCTTATTCCACGAGACGCTTAGTGCGCTGCTTTATCCCAATAAGAGCTGCGTTCTAGTATGGGCACAGCATATGGGTACAAAGCCACACCGTATGGCATGCCAAATACCACTTCATTTAAGTGCAGTGCCTTGCTCTCTCAAGTACTCATATTTCTGGGCTGCTTGCCCTCCCACTTGCTTTGCTCTTGCTTGCACTCGCTCGAGTCTGGTCTGATCTTGTCTGGCTACTGATTCTTCTTTCATTTGAATATCTACCAAAGTAGTGTTTCTGAATTTTGACATGGACTCTTCCTTGGCAAAGTAATACTCGTTGATCTGAGACTATTGAGATCAAAGAGGTATTGAGCCCCCAAGTACTATACGACATCACTAGTCCTGCGGCGTTGATTACAGAAATTCATCATCTTTCCTGGAGATGGAAGGTGGACATGCATCCTCAAGATCTCAACTTTCTGGCATTGTCGATGGTTCAGAACCAGAATCACACTGACATCCTACGTACATTATCTGGTCGAGGTAAAAGCAGAAGGTTTGTGTCAACAATTTCTGGGAATGTCGATGATAAGCAATCATACACGTGATCTTATCAAAGCTAAGCTTCTTGGGATACTATCATAAAGTCCTCCCATGAGTCAGTCCTCCCATGAGTCAGTCATTCCTTAGGATAGATTATACGATCGAAAGTTACAGAAATGTCTGATCCGCAGCCAAATTATTGGTTGCCTCGTGGGTACTGATGTCACCCTAGGCACCTTCCTTTAGGTATTAAGTAGCCTTGTTTAGTTTGCACTAGACTTTGCCTGCACAATGTATTGGCTTGCATTGGCCTCCCATTCACTTCATGCGCCCCGCGCGCCTTCTCTCGTAACCATTTTTGGGGCAGTCCACGTGTTTTCAACAGCATGAGGTAGTCAACACCTGCGACCGACCGTGATCTTTGCATGCAAGAGCCCGGAGCTCAGCTAAGGGTGGCTCCTACAAGGGGGACGTGACTGACAAGCCCGAGACACATTCTACTTTGTTGGGCCACAAGGGTCTAGCGAGGACGAGGAGGCCTACTCTGCAAACAAGTCAGCCCCTTGTTGGCGGGCTCGATACCGCTCGTCGAAGTTTGATCCCCTGGGTCTCGAAGTGCTTGACTGCGTGCAACATCTCTGTGTGTCTGAGCCCTGAGCTGTTCTAGCCTTGTCATCAGCCGCGCCATGCTTGCACGATGTGTCCTTCGGCACCAGCCTCTCCGCAGCAACATTCTGTGGGCAATTGAATGCCTCAACCGCGACAGGCCAAGCGCAGCAATACCTCAGGTACATAAAGTGAAAGGTCCGCAGTGTATGGCCTGCAAGTTGCGCACTACCTATGGGACCTTCTTACTGCATTGTCAAGCGGCAATACAACCTTACGCATGCTGAAGGAAAGCAAGCAGCTTGGTGCAGGAGTGGAAGCAAGACCACAATGTGCTATTTGGTGCTACTCGGCGTGTTTGCTCTGAGGTACAGAGCACTGACCTGGCACGTTTGTGGTACAGGCGGCTGGCCAGCAGCTGGAACGCTGGATGATAAGGGACTCTCAGCTTCTTTGAGGACCTGCTCAGGTGTGCAGGGAGACTTTGTCAACACGACCCAATAATGACACAATCCGTGCGGGTCAGCAGTGATTCTGAACCAGCACACGCAGGACCGGCATTGTTCTTTCAGGCATTGCCGTAGCGAAGAAGCACAATAAAGTTTGGGTGCAGTGGCCAGCATGGATGGACGAAGGATGCATGCGTGCTTGAAGAGTTCAGCTGTTATGTGTGCCAGGGAGCCGCCGGAGAAGACGAGGGGCCGGAGCCTCTCGAGCAGGGGTGCGAAACACATCAACGACGGCTCACAAAAGAAACTTTGAGAGGTTAGCAGCGTCAAGCTGACATCTTGCAGGATCAGGCTGACCCCGGCCTTCAGCGACATTGATGGCGGCTGCAGCTGCAGTCCAGCAACGGAACGGCCTTGGCCTGCTGCTCTGCACTCTGCTCTGTCGAGCACGTTAACGAAGTTCTTGGCCCCATTGGGTGCGTCGCCTCCTCTGCAGGCGTCTGCAGGTTAGAGAGCACACAGCATGTGAACCTCTGTGCATCCTGTTGCCTTGCATTTGAGAGCCTCTAGAAAGCAGTGGCCTACGCCTTTGGGCACTGGACCACCACAAATAGACTTTCAGAGCTGTCTAGAACAGACGAGGGTGGTCAATGGTGGCCATCTGCAGGGACCTTGGCAGTAACAAGCTGATTGGGAATGGGAGTACGTGGGCTGCAGCCTGACAGTTGGCGCCGTGCGGCGAAAGTGCTTGATTGCAAGCCGATAGGAGACGATGACGGGCTGTTGCGTGCAACAGCCCCCTATTGTTCCCCATCGCCTTGCAACGAAGGACCTCTCGCCGCACGGCGCCAACTGCCAGGCCGCAGCCCAAGCACTCCTTATTCACATTGCTGCCAAGGCCCCTCAGACGGCCACTCTTGACCACCCACGTGTTGTCTTGACAGTTCCAAATTCTGATGTATTCTCAGTGGTGCAATGTCCGGAGGCGTAGGCTACCGTTCTCTTGAGGCTCTTAATGCAAGGCAACAGGATGCAACTAGGTTCACATGTGTATGCTCTCTAACCTGCATGCACCTGCAAAGGAAGGCAGTACCAAACAATGGGGCCAAGAACCTCATTGACGTGCTCAACAAACCGGAGTGCAGAGCAGCAAGTCGAGGCCGTTCCGTTGCTGGACTGCAGCTGCTGCCGCCATCAATGCCGCAGAAGGCCGAGGTCAGCCTGATCCTGCAAGGTGACAACTCGATGCTACTGACCTCTCGGATGTTTGATTCTGTGAGCCGTGGTTGATCTGTTGTACATCCCTGCTCGAGAGGCTCAGGCCCCCTCATCTTCTCCGGCGGCTCCCTGGCACACGTAGAACTTGGTTTCTCCAAGCACGCGCGCATCCATCGTCCATCCATGTTGGCCACTGTACCCAGGCTTGCCGTGCTTCTCCCCTTTGGCAATGCCTGAGAATGAATTGCAGGTCCTACGCGTGCTGGTGCAAAGTCACTGTTATTTTCACGGCCTGTGTCATCGTGGGGTCGATCTGACAAGGTGTTCCCTGCACGACAGAACACGACTTTAGAAGCTGAAAATCGCTCACCCTTCCACCATTCTCCAGCTGCTGAGGGCAGCCGCCTGCACCATGTACGTGCCAGGTCAGTGCTCTGTGCCTCAGAGCATACACGCCGAGCAGCACAAAGTAGCACCTTGTGGTCTTGCTTCTACTGCTGCACCAAGCTGCTTTCTGTCCTGACATGCGTGAGCTGTCCTGGTCAGTGTGCCCCTTGACGAGGCCGGTGAGGATGTCTGACAGGTAGTGTGCAGTCTGCAGGCCACACAGTGCGAGCACTTGACCTCATGCACCTACGGCTAACCTGTTCTTGGCCGGGCGCAGTTGAGGCTTTTGGCTGCCCAAAAACCCCGCTGCCATTGCGAAGCTGGTGCCGGATTGCACACCGTGTCAGCACCTGATATGCGAGGCTGCCAGCATCAGAGTTCGCAGGACATGAGGCCCCCAAGCCTTAAGTGCACACCACAAGGTGGAGCCGGCTGCAGGGCCAACACGCATGTGGCAGTAAGAGGGGCGGCCGTGACATGCCTTGATGAAAGGCGCCGTCCACAGCGCAAGCAATTGGTCTGCGGGCACGGCCGCCGCGGCCGGGCGTGCTGCATGGCCGTGCCTCGCGGGCGTGGCCGCCATGTCCTCCAGCAGGGGAGCGGCGCAGGGCGTAGATCCGCAACGCGGCATGAGCCGCGGCGCTGGCAACCAGAGCCCCGAGCAGAGAGCTCCACGGAGGCGCGGCGCGGCGGGGGCAGGCTGAGGCCGCGCGGAGCGTGGTGGCGGGCGAGTGGCGCGTCGCGCACAGGTGGGAGGTGGGAGGTGGCCCGGTGGCTGGCCGGCGGCGAGCCGGAGCTGGGCAGCGGCGGCAGGCTGC
>WELB01000095.1:51391-74698 GCA_009602725.1 Spirogloea muscicola
ACCCACTTCCAGGACCCTAGCCTCTCTGATTTGCGGCTGCTTAGCAGGGGTTACTGAGTAATTTGTAGCTGCTTTCTTTCTTTGTGTGCTTTGGTTTCTTAGCGCTTCCTCTGGCTTCCTCTGGCCCCCTTCTCGTTCTTTGTTCATTCTTTTTTGGGCTGGCTTGTCCAGCCCCTATCCTCTTAGCATTGGGCTTCGGGTTATGTTGCCCACTTTCCTCACTAGCTTCTGCCTGAACGGTGTAACGGCTAAGTGGCCTGCCTCTCGTTTCCTGAGCACGGCGCGCCGTGCCGCCCAGCCCACCCAGGGCGCGACATTAACCCACGGTTCTGATTCGCGGCCTCGCCCAGCCTCGTCGCCAAGCTACCCGGCGCCCAAATTGGCCGCCCCGTGGCCCGCCTTTCCGCGAGCAGGCTGTCGAGAAGTTTCGGGCCGCTGGCCAGCGGCGGGCGTGGCACCAACACGTCCGCCCGGGCAGCGCACACCGCTGCCGTGTCGCGCCATCCTGTTGTCAGCATGCCGGTGTTCAGACCGCTCAGATCCTGGCATTCTGCCAAAAGCCCTCCAGGCCAGCCAGCACGACTTCGTGAGTCCCTTTGCGCAGCAGGCATGCCGCAGTCAGCTGATTCGTGTGTCCTCCGGACTCATCTATGGCCATTACCGAGCTGCCGAGGTCCGCGGCTGCGCTGTCCACAAACGAGCACTAGAGTGCTGTCCACAAGTGGACAATGGGCCCGCCCAGTCTTCCCGACTCATCATTCTCTGTGCTCTCTGTATTCAGCGGTTGACGAGTATTAGCTTCGCCAGGAGAAGGATCCGTGCCAAAAGTTGGATATCTACATTTATGGATATGTTGATGAAGGAGAAGCAGTAGCCAGACAAGAACAGACCAGACTCAAGCGAGTGCAAGCAAGAGCAAAGAAAGTGGAAGGTTAAGCAGCCCAAAAATACGAGTACCTGAGAGAGTAAGGCAATGCACTTGAATGAAGTGGAATTTGGCATGTCACACGGTGTGGCTTTGTATACACAGGCTGTGCCCATACTGGAACACAACTCATATGTAAAATAAGGCAGCGCACTAAGCGGTCTAATAAAATACAGCAATCTGGTATTCAACCATCCACCTCAGCAATCCCCGCCGTCGCCTTCGGCTTTGCAGAGCACTAAAGTAGGATACTCAGATTGACCAAGCCTGGTTTGGTGGGTCTTCGCCCTTTCCCTCACTGAAGGCCGGCGCTGAAGAAAAACTAGTACAATTTGTTGTACAAGCTCTCTAAGAAATTGATATTGACTATCAACATGCTTGGTACGCGAGCTGAACTTGGATGAGCAACCAGTGCAAGACTGCCCAGTGAATCAGTGTAGATATCGTGAAGGTTGATGGAGCCGAGTTCCAGCAGTAGTCGTCTGAGCCAAGTGAGGGACCAGCCTCTCAGAACCAGCTATCACTTAACAAGCAAGTGCCTTAACTGCGACAACCAAGCACAGCTTCGCGTTAGGTGCATGAGGTGGAAAATTCGTGGGGTACGGCTGCAGACTATGCACTACACATGGGACGTCTTTACCCGCCTCGACAAGCGGGACACTAACCAGGACAGCTCAGGCATGCTAAGAACAGTAAGCAGCATGGTGAAGCAATAGAAGCAAGACCACAAGGTGCTACTTTGTGCTGCTCGGCGTGTTTGCTCTGAGGCACAAAGCACTGACCTGGCAGGTACGCGGTGCTGGCGGCTGGCCAGCAGCTGAAATGCTGGTAGTTGGGGTCTCGTCAGCTTCTTCTTTGACCTGCTCAGGGGTGCAGCAAGACCTTGTTAGCTCGACCTAACGATAAGACAAGCCGTGCAAGGCAGCAGTGGCTTTGCACCAGCACACGCAGGAATGGCATTGTTCTTTGAGAAATGCCATGGCAACGAAGCACGAGAAAGCTTGAGTGCAGTAGCCAGCATGGATGCACGCTGTGCAGCTGAGTCGAGTCCCTTACTGGTGTGGTTGAAAACGCTCCGGAAGGATGGCATGGGCAGCGGCTTGTGGATTAGACTCCTCCGCATTTCAGCCGTTCCTCCTCCTTCCGCTTTTCCACTTGGGCTTTCGTTGCTGCCAGCTTTTAAAAGCTGCGGAACTGAGCAACCTGCGCAGCCAGGGTGGTCTGCAGCAGTCAGCGAATGCTCGGCACCATCCGTCAGGGGCCTACTGGCATTCCAGCCCTGGCAAAGCTCGTCTCTTAAGGTCGCTTTATGTGAGGGGAGACGGGAGAATACTGCCCAACCATGGTTGAGCACTTGAGCAGTTCAGCGCTGCGCTTGTTTACCTCGTTGTGTACAAGGTCTCTCCGTCGGGCGCGTGCAGCGCTGGCCAAAAGAGCAGGGCACCGGCACCCCATCGCAGAAGGTCTTGGCGCGGGCCTTTTGCGCGGCTGTGGCAAAGACACCGGCACACTTGGGCATTTCAGTAAGTGTGCCAGAGAGACGCAGAAAAAGATGTGGAGGGGCCTGAGCCTCCCGGGCAGGACTATGAAACACATCATCATTTGTTCACCCAAACGAAAGGTAGAGTCGATACATCAAGCATCCTATCTTCTTGCAGGATCAGGCTGACCTCTGCCTTCTGCAGCACAGTAGTCGGAAGTTCTTGGGCGGCAGCCTGACAGCTGGCCTCGAGCGGCGTAAAGTCCTCAATCGCAGGGCGAGGGGGGGCGATCGGGGGCTGATGAACAGCCTTGGCCCCAGCGTGATGAGCGCCGGCGAGCTTGTCGGCCCCGGGCCGGGTCGGGCAGGGGGTTGCAGTCGCCCTGGCCAAGATTTTGGACACCTGCACAGTGAAGTGGCGCAGGCCGTCAGAAACGACTGATCATCCCATGGCGTCGGCGGCGACACGGCGGGCGTGGCGGCACGTCAGCGGGCAAGCCCAGAGGCTGCAAACCAGGAGGCCCGCAAGCAGCGCGGAGGGCCGGCTGCAAGGCACAGGCAAGGGGAAGGGCGCCGGGGCTTGCCTGGGCGGGGGCCTGGCGGAGCGCGAGTGGCCAGTCCTTGGGCGCGGCCTCCGCGGGCGAGCGTGCTGCCATGGCCGTGCTCGCGAACGTGGCCGCCATGTACCGTGGCACCGGCGGCGCGCGCTTGGAGTCGGCGGCAACACCCGCGGCGCTGGCGACCAGGGCCGGCACCGGAGAGCTCGGCGGAGGCGCGGCGGCGGCGGGGGCGGAAGCAGGCCGCTTGGCGGCGGCGGCTGCCCTTATCAGCAGGAGGCTCAGGCCGGACAGCGGCGAGCAGGGGCTGGGCAGCGGCGGCAGGAAAAAAAAAAAAAAAAAAAAAAAAAAAAAAAANGGTGGCGGCGGCGGCGGCGGCAGCGGGGCCGGGCAGCGGGGCGCGGGGGCGGCGAGGGGGCTGGAGGCGAGAGGGTTGGAATGGCGGCTGAGGGGCGGGCCCCCTGGCCTCTGTACTCGCCCGCTCCGGCCCCGGTCACTCAGTGCCCCTCCTCCACGCGGCCCGACCAGCGGCCCGGCGCGCGGCCCCGCCAAGGTCAAAGAAGAAAGTGCTCGCCCATTGAGAATAGGGGCTGGAACAACCAGCCCGAAAAAGAATGAACAGAGTACGAGAAGGGGGCCAGGGGAAGCGCTAAGTAACAGAAACAAAAGAAGAAAGTGCTCGCCCATTGAGAATAGGGGCTGGAACAACCAGCCCGAAAAAGAATGAACAGAGTACGAGAAGGGGGCCAGGGGAAGCGCTAAGTAACAGAAACAAAGCTGCTACGAGACACTCAGTAACCCCTGCTTCGGGCAGGTCAAAACCCCACCGCATCTTGGCCCCTGGGGCCCCACGAATCTCCCGGCGCCAGCCCCGCCAAGGTCAAAACCCCGGGCACCTTGGCCAACGGATCTCCCGCGCTTTTCCTCTTCCCGCCAGCCCGCGCGCGCCGGAACGCCACCGGCTCGGCGGCTCCCGCGCGTGGCCCCCGCTAACGCTGGCTGTCCACCTCGGCTCACCGCCGTTGCCACATGGCATGCCCTGCTTCTCAGCCTTGTTTGGCTCAGCAAGGGCCTCCCGCTTCACACCTGGAGGTCCAATGATCAAGTTCGGACTTGAACATTCCCACTCCTAAGCCTGCCACTAACAGGCTGCGGCGCCACTAACCTGCTGCTGCCTGCTGCTGCAGCCTGTCACCGCAGCCCGCCGCCGTGGTGCATTCTCGGGTTCTCTGTAAGGAACCCATGGCTGCTCCCTGCGGGGACATCTGCCCGCTTGTGCCCAGGACGTGGAGACGCCACCCGTCGGCGGCGCCTCAGGCAAGGCATCCCGCTGCAATCTGTACGTAGTGCTTATTGTGTGGGGGATCTGCTCCCTAATCCCCAACGTCCAAAGCCAACAACGGCGTGCTAATCCCTAAGTGCTTGTATACGGGAGGATTTCTCACAACGAGGCTGACAAGACTTGTGCTTCGCTTTAGCCTGAACTTTTTGAGCTCAGAAGCTTCCAGGCAGGCACATACATCGATGCAGACCCAATCATCAGCCCAAGTGAAGAATTGCGAGCATGGACGCCATATCTGGAACAACAAGGGCAAATTGTCACCATGCTCCCTGACCAATCTGCTATAGTGGCGAGACAGCCGAATATAGCAGCAAGTACACGTTCTATTGCTGTTAGACAAGACGCTTGATATTTGCGGTGCCTTTTATGCGTGATGAAGAAGCCAAAGCAGCTGTCTCATTAGCAGAACGACTTCTGAGGAGCAAGTGTGGCTGTGCCCTTAGCAGAACGGTCAGCCACAAGACGCATCCACAACGTCCCTCCCACCTCAATGCTGCGTGATGAACACTTCAACCAACCGCACAACATGCTGCATATTTCGTTTGCGTTCTGAACCTTGTTGAGGCATGCTAAGTGTATCAACAGTATGAATTCGCCAAAACCTTGCGGCTGGCCATCATCTTTGCAGGCAAGAGCCCGGAGCTCAGCTAGTGGTGGCTCCTCCAAGGGGGCTGTGACTGACAAGCGCGAGATTACTTCGTTGGGCTAAAAGGGTTCAGAGAGGAGGCCTACTATACAAACGGGTCAGCGACTTGACAGCGGGCTCGATAGCCGCTCATCACCGATCCCCTGGGTATCAAAATGCATGAGCAGTTGCAAGACTTCTCTGTCTGAGCGCTGAGCTTTCCCAGCATTTCCATTGGCAGCGCCAATGTATGCAAGTGGGCACCAGCCTCTCGGCAGCGGCTATTGTGAAGGCAACTAAATGCCTCAACTGCGACAAGCCAAGCGCAGTATTAGCCTTAGATGCATAATGTGACATGGTTGCAATTTATGGCCTGCAGATTGCGCACTACCCCTTGGGCGTCTTTACCGGCCTCGTCAAGCGACACAACAACCAGGACAACGCAGGCATGCTAAGAGAAGTGAGCAGCTTGGTGCAGCAGTAGAAGCAGGAACACAAAGTGCTTTCAATATGTGCTGCTCGGCGTGCTTGCTCTGAGCCACAGAGCACTGACCTGGCACGTTCGTGGTGCAGGCGGCTGGCCAGCAGCTGAAATGCTTGGATGATGAGGGATTGTCAGCTTCTGTTTGAACCTGCTAAGTGTGCAGGGTGACCTTGTAACCGATCATGACACAAGCCGTGCGAGACAGCAGTGGTCATGCACCAGCACACGCAGGACCGGCTATGTTCCCGTAGCCGAGAAGCACGAGAAAGCATGGGTGCAGTGGCCAGCATGGATGCACTCAAGCATCCTTCATCCATCCATGCTGGCCACTGCACCCAAGCTTTCTCGTGCTTCTCTGCTAGAGCAATGCCCGAGACAACAATGCCGGTCATGCGTGTGCTGCTGTAAATTAACTGCTGACTTGCATGGCTTTTCTTATCGTTGAGTCAAGCGGACAAGGTCTCCCTGCACACCTGAGCAGGTCCCAAAGAAGCCGACGATCACTCAATTTCCAGCGTTTCAGCTGCTGGCCAGCCGCCTGCATCACATACATGCCCGGTCAGTGCTCTGTGCTCAAAGCAAACACGCCGGAGCAGCACAAAGTAGCACCTTATGGTCGTGCTTGTACTGCTGCACCAAGCAAGCTGCTTACTGACCTCAGCATGCAAGAGCTGTCCTTGTTTTTGTGCCACTTGACGAGGCCGGTGAAGACGTCCCATAGGTGGTGCGCATCTGCAGGCCATGCACCGCAGACCTTTTACCTCATGCACCTAAGGCTGATTCTGTGCTTTGTGGGTCGCGCTTGAGGCTTTTGGTTGCCCACAAAATTTTGCTGCCGAGAGGCTGGTGCCGAATTGCACAATGTGCAAGGACCTGATATGCGAGGCTGCCAACATCAGATTCGCCTGCTTGTTCTGCTGCATAGTCACTGCTGACTTGCTCGGCTTGTCTAATCGTTGGGTCAAGCGGACAAGGTCTCCCTGCACACCTGAGCAGGTCCCAAAGAAGCCGACTATCCCTAGACTTCCAGCATTTCAGCTGCTGGCCAGCCGCCTGCACCACATACATGCCAGGTCAGTGCTCCGTGCCTCAAAGCAAACACACCGCAGTAGCACAAAGCAGCACCTTGTGGTCTTCCTTCCACTGCTGCACCAAGCTGACTGTGATTCTAGCAAGCGAGAGCTGTCCTGATTTCTGTGCCACTTGACGAGGCCGGTGAAGACCTCCCATAGGTGGTGCGCATCTGCAGGCCATGCACTGCACACCTTTTACCTCGTGCACCTAAGGCTGATTCTGTGCTTGACTGGTCGCACTTGAGGCTTCTGGTTGCCCACAGATTTCTGCTGCCGAGAGGCTGGTGCCAAAATACACACTGTGCAGGACCTGGTATGCGAGGCTGCCAGCATCAGAGTTCGCAGGACATGAGGCAAGCGGCGAGTGCGCAATGCAAGGTGGCGTCGGCGCAAGGCCAACAGTCATATGGAAGCAAAACGAGGGGCCATGGCTTGCATGGGAAATAGCCATGCACAGCAAGCAGTGCTGTGCGGGCGCAGTGTCGCCGCGGCCGGGCATGTTGCATGGCCGTGCCTCGCAAACGTGGCCGCCATGTCCTCCAGCAGTGGGCGGCGCGGCGCGTGGCTCAGCGGCATGGGCCGCTGCACAGGGCTCAGAGTAGAGAGCTCGGCGGACGCGCGGCGGCGGCGGTTGGGGCAGGAGCAGGCCGCGCGGATCCTGTGGCGAGGCGAGTGGCACGTCTCGTGCAGGCCAGGAGGTGGACAGGTGGCTGGCCGGCGGCGAGCCGGGGATGGGCAGCGGCGGCAGGCGGCGGCGGCGGCGCGGAGGGCGGAGAGGCCCGCGGAGTGGCGGCGCGCAGGCAAAAAAAAAAAAAAAAAAAAAAAAAAAAAAAAAAAAAAAAAAAAAAAAAAAAAAAAAAAAAAAAAAAAAAAAAAAAAAAANAAAAAAAAACCCCCCCCCCCCCGGGGCCCGGCATTGGACCACGGAAATCTTTGGAGGCCTCGCCCAGCTTCCTCGTCTTGCACAAACAAGATTTGCCTGCTTCGTCAAGCTATCCCGCCAGCGCCCACATTTGGCCCGCCGGGCTGCCCGCCATCCCGCGGGCAGGCTGTCCAAACATTTCGCGCTGCAGGGTGGCAGCCGCACGTCCGCCCGGGCAGCGGAGACCACTGCCGTGCTCCGTTATTCGGTTGTCGATATCCCGACAAGTAGGCCATTCAGACCCTGGATTGTTTGTTGGAAGCCATTCAGGCCAGCCGGCACCAAGTGATGAGTCTCTTTCGCAGCAAGACGATGGATGGTCCTCACAGAGTGCGTGGCATTGGGCATTGGCAAGCCGCTTCAGGCGGGAGTCGTGTGTCTTCCGGGCTTATCTATGGCCATTGGCGAACGCCCGAGGTCCGCTGCTGCGCTGTCCACCCACTGGCGGATGGGCCTGCCGGAGTGCCATCCACAAGAGACCCACTTCCCGTCGAGCTTAAGCTTCCATTTTCGCAAGGATCGTAGATTCTATGTAGTCTACCTTCAGACAATCTCTTAGTGAAGCACATGTGTCAACAAAGAGCAGGCTTTCATACACTTTATGGACTAGATCATTCCACAGTCAAGGTTCCCACAAGTGGTGAGCACCTGACTGTCGTAACACCACAAGATGTGTCTGTAGTCGCGAGCAACTTGCTAGTTCGCTAAGATATCTCGAGCTATGAGGTCGTCAGTCTCTTATTGCGCAGTACGTCGCGTGCCAGCTCGGCACTTCTATCATTGTTGTTCCGTCTGTCCCGGCGCGCCAAGGGGGCCCACTGTGAAAGACGTCAATTTAGCGTTGTAAAGGAAAGGCGCGCGTAGTGAAGCAGGACTGGGCACTGGAGGCCGCCCTTAGCGGATGCCCATGTACACTGCCCTAGCTCGTCGGATGGTGCGTCTGGCTCGCCACCGGACTTACCCCATGGAGGGGCGAGCCCAGGCCGGGCATTTTCGGGCTGCTCCGCCAGGCCCGATGGTGGCAGCATGCCCCAGCATGGCATGCCGCCGGCCAGGTCCGCCACTGGGCGCGCCGCCGCGTGGTGCACGTGCCTCTTCAACGTGGCACTTGTACAGTCGTCGAAGGAAGCGCATCATCCCCCAGATTACGTACTGCCAGGAGACGATCAAGCCAAGTATCTACTCTAAGTGCCATGTCCGCTATACTGCGCCATGTGATCTTTGCACGCACTGTTGTCGTTCCTGATCAGCGGAGTTGGTGTCTTGCTTTCCTCGCCATTACCATGGCCCACCAGTAAATCATGTGGCTTTAGGGCCCCTCCTCCTAGTCAGATCAAAAGTGAGCCACCAAAGGATTGTCGCATGGACCCCTTAACAGTATGACATATGGCCTGTATAAATCAAGTGCCAAAAGCTCTAGCTGTCCATTACTTCATTTGGCTGGCTTCATTGCGGGCTTTGCTTGCTGATCCGCTCGTCCTTAAATTCGAGGAGACAAGCCCTCGCTAGTGCACCATGGCAGGTAAAAAGGTTCCTTCGCGGAAGTGGGATGACTCATGGACTGACTTCAAAGCTCTTGAGTCCCTTTTCTGCAGTACAGTATTGGATAGGCTTCAGCTACGCGCATTGAGGTATTACCGGGCAGCTCCACACACCCTTTACAAGAGAGTGGAAGGTACTGGAAGGGTAAGGCAGTAAGTTACAATGGCGACTCAATTCGACGACGGTCCAGAGATGTTTGAGGCCGGAGGAAAGGATTCTCAACAACTTAGCCCCCAGCATCCTCCCTCTGCTCCCCAAATTCTCCCCATGTAGCCCCCGGCTCCACGCTCCGAGTACACCTTTAGCCCAGCTCTCCTGAGACCACGTCCAGCCGACACGGAGATGTTCCAAGCATCCTCGGACCTCAAGGAGAGTGTTACTTATGCCATTGGCTCCTTCCTCATAGTTCTTATAGCGTTACTCTCTTACGGTGTTCATGCCGTCGTGCTCTAGATTCAGGTAACGTTTGATTGCAAGCATGTTGGCTGGCATAGCTTAGAAAAAGATTTAACTATTTTTGCCTGGGCTGTAATGTGTTCTCGACTACCTTCTGTAAATAGTCTCCACTTGAGGTCTAAAGCTACCACTGACGTTCTGCCACTGATGGCAGCCTCCACAATGGTCGCTATCTGGAGCCGTCTTCTTCGAATATCATCGTTGCTCGCCACGGAAGAGGTTGTGACTCCAATTGCCAACCTTGTTATAGGGCTAGCCTCTCCATGCATCCGTCAAGCCTGTCTTTCCCTCAGCATTGACCTGCCAAGAATGTCATTTCATACACACTACATATACCAACACCCTATAAGCTTTGGCAGTAGCTCTTCAAGTGGGACGAGGTCTGTGAAGGCCAACCCGAAATGAAGGGACAAAATCAGAGTGGCCAGAAAGCACTTATATGCAGCCATGCAAGTACCACAAAGGATGGTCGCTTAGGAAACACTAGTCAGCGCCGAAAGTCAGCAGTCCCCCATAACGGCCGTCAACCCCTTCTTTGCCTTTTTCAGCCCTGTCTTCAGGGGTCTTGCAGTGCAAATGTGGCAATGGAGGACGGGTTTAGGAATTTGAGGCGAGGCACATCGTCCATTGTGCGCATGGAGGCGAGCGAACAACGGCTCACGACCTACTCGAGATGCCATAGTCGGCATCTTCCCAGAGGCAGGAAACAAGTGGTTTTCATGATGATGTTCATCATCCATCCAGCGCAGGGCTGACGGACTCCATACGCGGCCGGTCGATCTGGTGCCCACCATGCCGGGAGGGGTAGGGGGCCAGCGCATCGTTGCAGATGTGGTTGACAGCAAAAAATCGGGTCTCATCCTCAGAGGCTGGGCATGCGTAGCCACCCCTGCGTGTGGCAGGGCTCCAAGTACGGGATCATGCGGATGGGATCGAGTGAGCTCCACTGGCTGGCAACATCTACGAGCCGTTTGGGTCTCAGGGGCTGTGATCCTTTTGAGCTGACTTGCGCATTATGCGGTATCCAAATGGGTGGCACGGCGGGCAGACTAATATCAACTCCGCTGGCTGTAGCAAAGGTGTATTGCATGCATCTCTCCTTTCCTACAGCAATTCATGGCCCGCGCCTTGCATCGGTTACAGGCCGTGCTCTAGCTGCCGCGTTTGGTAAATTGCGGGCGGACTATTACTGGGTTGCTAGAATCTTCGAAAGGAAGAGCAGTCATTCTTGAGAGGCATCGCCGACTCACTGGCGGCTTCACAAGACCGAGCTCGTCGATGAAAATTGCAAATCGCGAGTAATGATCCACTGAGGCGGCAGCAGAAATTTGGAACGCGAAGAAAAGAGAAGGCTGAGCCGCACGGAAGCTGGGAGTGAAGTTTGCGCCGCCGGGGAATCGAACCCCGGTCAGTACCGTGGGAGGGTACTATGATACCACTACACCAGCGGCGCCCTATTCCAGCATCCCACTTGCAGCGGTTGCACGCAACACAATTGGTCGCCTTGCCAACATATGATTAGTGCTTCTCATAATTTATGCATATTCAAGTGCCCTTCTCGTACTTTGTTCATTCTTTTATGGGCTGGCTTTCCAGCCCCTATCCTCATCTCTTTCTTTGGCTTTGGACATTTTCCATTCTTTTTGGGCTGGCTTTGCCTCTTCTCTATGGGCGAGCCCTTTCTTCAATGGGCGAGCCCTTTCTTGCTTGTCCAATCCATCCACAACAGAAGTTCTTCATGTGCACCGTGTCATCTATTACCATATCCTGCTTTATCGCCATATCGGTGCCTGTGCGAGAGAAGGGCAAACCTTCCACACGCTGTTGCCCTAGCTTGTGCGCTGCTGCATTGGGTCTCGTTTGCTCTGCCTGCCACTTAAAGCCTGACACGTCACCGGATTCTGCAATTCTTTATCGACGTTATATTAGAATCGACGCCCTGTAGCATGAACAGCCAAAGCCAAAGAAAGAAAGTCAGCCAAAGCGCGGCCTGCCCGCAAACGCACTGCAAGTGCTTGGGGACGCTGGAGCGAGAGTTTTGCAGGACCAAATCCCTCGTATACCCTTGCGTAGCTGTATGGTTTAGTGCTTTCACTCGCGGGTACTGAGCTTCCTCAGTGTGTTGTCGTTTTTTGTTAAGTAGTCCTTTTTCGGCACCTCTTTCGTTGGCTTTGGACATTGTCCATCGTTTTTGGGCTGGCTTTGCCAGCCCCTCTCCTCTATGGGCGAGCACTTTCTTCATTCTTCTGTCCAGCTTCAGTACTCGTCCAGTCGTCGTGAGCTTTTGAAAGGGCTTGCGTCTTTCACAGCGATTGCCACTTGTCGAAGACTTCACAGCCGAACAGGGTTACGATGTACTGGAAGACCTTCCAGAGCCGAGCAGGAAAGAAGTCTTTCCAAACCACAACGGCAATGGCTGTGAAGAGGCCAGCCCGCTCGAAAGGGAACGTACAGGGGTAGTCTAACCATGCAGGGTTCGACATCCCCGGCAACTGCAATCATTGACCACCAGTGACCCTGCCGTTAACCTCTGAGCATTAAAAAGCTCGCTGAGCCCAACTGCAGCTCGCTCGCTCGCTCGGGCCGCTGCGGCGGCGGCGGCGGCGGCATGGAGGCCAGCCGCTGGGGCGCGGGGGCCGCCGNCGCCGGGGCCCCGAGGCGCCAGCGGCGGGCCGGCCTCGCGGCGAGGCCTCAAGTAATCCCCTCGGCCGCGGCGCCGCGACGGTGGCGGCGGCCAAGGACGAGGCCGCGTTCCTGGCCCGCTTCGGCGAGGCCTACGGGTACGCCGCCGCCAGCGGCATCCACGAGCTGCGGCGGCGCGAGTTTCCTCGCCTAGCCGGTACGCCTTGTGCCACTGCCTCGACGAGGCGCGGCCTCCCTCGCCCTGCAAGGGGCCAGCCTCTGCGGCTTGCTGGCCGCCGGAGCGTCGTGTCCAGTCCCGTGCGAGGCTCGAAAAGGCCGGCGGTGCTGGGGCATCCGAGGCCTTGGTCGTCAGCAGCCTAGCAGGCGCCTGCTTGAGCCACAACGTCGGCTTTCTGCGCCGTATTCAGCACTAAGGACAGGCAAAATTACCAGTACTGGCAGCACGTAGTGGGCTCCTCCCAGCTGCTGTGGCAGCAGTGGTGGTGGACGTCTCGAATGGGGTCTTACTCAATCTCTCGATGGCCACGCAGGGTCCGTTTACGTGGACCACGCAGGCGCCACTCTCTACGCAGAGTCGCAGTTGCAGGAGACGATGCAAGACATGTCTGTCAATCTCTATGGCAATCCCCGTATCCGCTCTGCAGTACTGATAGCCTTTGCGGTGGCCCATAGTCCTTTTGCACAAGTTGCTCCATGAGAGGCTTGTGGCAGCTATGAAAGACGGCAGGCGTGGCCAGGCTACAGCAAGATGTAGTCACCGTCTGTGTGGGGATGTGGCATGAGCATGCGGCACTGTGCATCGGGCATCCTTGACAGAGGACCGCTGCAGACAGCCAGAGCGACAGCGCCAGCCGTGCGGCCAGTCTCGTGGAGAAAGTGCGGGCTGAGGTGTGCACGCGTCCCCGTCCCTGTCGGTACACAAACAGCTGGTCCACAAGTGGTGGCCATCACCTGTTGTCACTTCAGGCTGCTCTCAAGGCTTCCTCAAGGTGTCCATGCATCGGCCTGGTCACTACGAAGACCGCAGAGGAGATTGCTATGGTCAGACCAGATGTGACAGTCATTCGTTTGCACTTCAGAATAGCTCAACAAGATCGTTGGAGGCGCCCTTGTGAGGTCCCAGTCCAGAGGTCCATGTGTGCCTGGGGTGAGGTTGATGGGAGCTCTGGGGTCATGATGGCGCAATGTTCCAACTCTTGCAGGTTCTTGCCTTCTGTAAGGCTCCGCAGTCAGAGTACGCGTGCGTCTTCACAGCCGGGGCCTCCGCTGCTCTCAAGCTGGTTGGCGAGACGTTCCCGTGGAGCAGGGGCAGCATATTTCACTACCAGCTGGAGAGCCACAACAGCGTCCTGGGCATCAGAGAGTGTGTGCCAAATTTTTCGATGCATAGGGTGTCAGCGGCATGACCCAATGCTATCTCAAGTCTTTGTCGAATTTTGGATTTTGACGTATGCTTGCCTGCATGGCTGTACCCAGGTACGCCCTTGCCAGCGGCGCAAGTGCAGCCGCTGTGGACCTCGTTCGACATGGCGACGCCCATACCGAGGAGACATTGCAGGGCAGCGCTCTCCCTTTGCGGCTGCGACCAAGGAGGCCTCTGCGCAGGGACAAGGCAGGACCAAGTGGCACCAGCCGCCAAGGGGAGAGCTCTTTAAGCACTCAGTGCGGCTGCTGTGAATCGTGTAGGGCCACGACAAGTGCAGACAGCTATGATGAGGAGTTGGAGGGGGAGGCCTGGCACCTCCTTGCGCTCTCGGCTGAGTGCAACTTTTCTGGGAAAAGGACTGACCTGAGTCTGATTGAGGAGCTACGGCACGGCCGGGGGCTTCTAACTCCGAGGTCAGCCGGCGCCTGCCTCTTTGTCAACCTTCATGCCATGGCAATTGGCCTGCTGCCAAGAAGAGGATGCAGTCAGCACCTGTCAACCCTATACTTCATAAAATAACCCTCTTTGTGATGTGGTAGCAAAAGGATTGCCCTCTGCTCGAATATTCTTAACTTGCACTTAATACTGTGGCTCTTTCTCGCATTAGAGAGAGGACGCTGGTGCTGCTGGATGCTGCCAAGGCCTGCAGCACAGGACCTCCAGACCTGTCCAAGTGCCCCGTCGACTTTGTGGCCATCTCCTTCTACAAGGCAAGCCCATGTGTCAAAGTCAACAGCTACCTGCTGCTTCGGTGTTCTTGCCAAAGCGAGAAGTTTCTTCGAGCAGTGTCACAAAAATTTGCAGAGTCAGCTGAGCATTGCGGACAGCGTTGGCTTCGTGCTCCAGATATTCGGCTACCCTACTGGGTTGGGGGCTCTCCTGGTGCGACGAGGTCAGGCCACCTTACTTTGCAAGCACAAGAGCTTCCTCTGTTCCCTGTCAGCATCTGCGGCCGCTTTCTCGCAGCCCCACTCTGATAATCTTTAGAACGTCACTAGTATCTGGTGTTTATTAACATAAGATATGTAGCTGCAGGGTTATGACGCTTCATACCTCTTACAGTGGTGTGAAGGAAGAAGAAGAGCAGGGTCAAAGCCCGTTGCCTGTGGGGCGATCCCTTTTGCACAGTCATTCTGCTGCTTCAAGAAGTCTGCACTGACTAGTGTCTTCATTCTTCTGTGATGCAGATGCTGCACTTTGCCTGCAAAAGAAGTACTTTGGAGGAGGTATGCATGGGCCCGGTTTGGTGCTCCAAGACCGACAATGCTACCTTGCTTGTCATTGTCTGGCCCCACTCACTGGGCCTGAGAGGCAATTACCTTTGCTGACTGAAGAGCAGAGGTATCTGCGAGCTCCTCTTCAGGCACTGTGGCCGTGGCCATCAGCGATCTGGACTTTGTGAGGAGGAGGGATGCAGTAGAGGCATGGCTGGAGGATGGCACCACGTCCTTCCTCTCGATAGCGGCCCTCAAGCATGGCTTCGCTGCCATCACCCGTCTCGGCATGCCTGCCATCAGCAGGTTCGCCTGTGCCTTGGAGTGCTGGCTTTCCACACTTTGCGTGCTGATGTGGTTGGTTCTTTGGAGCTTGGTGCATCGATTATGTTGTTCTCCTTGTTTCGGGTTACATGCTGACAATTTCAGCTAGGCTGGTTTGCAGGCACACTGGAGTGCTGACGATGTACCTAGGTAGCAAGCTGGCGGCGCTGCTCCACGGCAACGGGAAACCTGTTTGCGTGCTCTACGGCAGCCATGAATTCCAAGGAGACGTGGAGAGCTTCACTCAAGTGGGTTTGTTTACTCGCCTAGTGATGACTAGTTGGAGGCTTTGCGGACGTGAAATGAGGCATTGTCAACAATGATATCGACCAGCCAGTGCACGCCGTATATGTCAGCTCTATTTTCTTTGTCCGACTGTAACTGCTGCTGCCAAGCTGCCAAGCTGCTTGCAACCAACCTATGATTTGGCTGCAAGCAGCGCCAGGGTCCAATAGTGACCTTCAACATTCTGAGGGCGGACGGGTCCTGGGTGGGCCACCGAGAGGTTGAGAAGCTTGCTGTGCTGCACGGCATTCATCTAAGAGTACTGCTCACCCTTGGCCATGTGCTCACTTGCCCTCTTCTAATATGCCTAGTTGATTGCCCAGTTCTGCATTGCCTTCTTGCGAGTTGCCAGCATTGCGTGCCGTCAGCAAAGTCAGCTGGAGTGCGTGTGACTGTCATGCATGTTTGCACGACTATCTGCTCTGAAGGCAGACCCTCATGTTCACCGTTCATCTTGCACTTCTCCGACAAGCCTCCCCTTGCATGTATTGCTACGAATTGCAGACTGGCTGCTTCTGCAATCCGGGAGCCTGCGCAAAGTACCTGAAGCTCTCTCATGAAAACTTGCTGGCTCATTACGAGGTAACCGCTTGGCTAAAATAGAGCGCTGCACTCCACCACTTTGAGCATTTGCTTGAAGAGCATGCCATGCTAGCCTTGCTTCTCAAACCCTGCATTTCAAATCCGTATTACTGTGACCCTGCACCTAAGATTAGGCGAGTGGTGATTTGTTGATCTAGCCCTTGCTCTTTGTTGTCAGGCTGGGCATATTTGCTGGGACGACAATGATATCATTGATGGCAAGCCCACCGGAGCTGTGCGCGTGTCCTTTGGATATATGTCTAGCTACAGTGATGCAGCAGTGCGGCCACTCATCTCTTGGCTCCTTTGTCAATTAGACCCTCGGAGAGAAATGGGTGTGGCATACAACACAAAGAACCTTGTGCCAAGAGGGCGAACGGCTCAACAGAGCGACTACATCATTCAATTCAGGAGCACTTGATCTGAAGAGAGCTTTAGGAGCTAAAGAGCTATTTGTGCTGCCTGCAAGCCTGATTGACTTCAATTACTGACTTTTCAACAATACTGTCTTGCAGGCTGTAATCAATTTCGTCAAGGAGTACTTTGTCGAAGCAAATAGGCAGCTTGCCAGGATGTGTCAGGGCACGCCTGCACAGAGATTGCCTGCTGCTTTGAAGGGATCCAAGATGGGGCCCCTAGATGAGCAGCGTGCTGTAGGCACCAACGAGCTGTGCTTGCAGGCCATCTTTGTGTATCCCGTCAAGTCCTGTGCCGGCATACCAGTGGAGTCCTGGCCGCTTGGCAACCGAGGTGCGCATAGCTGGCAAGCAGCAGGGATTCACTGGCCAGATGCATGCTGCCATACTCATCTGAAGGTCTGCACATGCGCAAATCTTGCTATTTGCAAGAGGAGCTGTCCTTCTGAACGTTGTTCAACTTTCAGTCAGGACGTTTAGCTGTCTGAAGGTGGGATCTAGCCAGATGGTCAACCTGGTGTAGAATTATCATCTGGTCATCAATCCCTAACCACTTGCCAGTCTGCTCGTAGCTTTCTGAAGATTGAGAAGCTCTTCTGGCAGGCCTCCAGTACGACCGGGAGTGGATGGTAGTCAATCCAGCAGGGCAAGCCCTTACTCAGAAGAAGGTAAGGCAACATCCATACGCGATCAAGGAGATAAATTGTACCATGCCAATGAGAATGAAGAGAACCAGCAATCATAACCGTGAAGCTCAGCCTCAAAACTCCGCATGCACACAGTGGCCGGCACTCTGCTCTATCCAGCCCGAGCTGGACTTGGCGGCCAGGGAGCTGGTGCTTAGAGCCCCTCACATGCATACCAGGGTTCGAGTCCCGCTCCAGGCCTCCATGACTTCACACAAGGCCGTTCACGTCTGCAGTGACAGGTCCCACGACCTTTCTGCACTTCACGCGTATTTCTTCAAAATGTGGGAATTTAGACTGTCTCTAAAAGCGAAGAGATTAAAAGGGCGAGTTGTGGCTTAGCACCATTCATGCTGGATCTCTGCTGCGAGTGAGAGATTGTTTTTCCTAGGCAAGCGCCTTGCTCACTCCTCTACTGCCACCCGTTGTTGCTTCAGGTTAGAAGCAATGGATTGTGGTGACGAGGCGGCATCATGGCTGAGCGAAGCGCTGCGCATAGAGTGCCGGCTTGTCCACCAGGGTGTGCACCAGCGCTACGTCGTCGGTCGCCAGGGGGAAGCTGGCTCCGCTACACCTATGAGGCATGAGCCCCTGGAGGAGGCCCCCACTGATACGAGCAGTACAAGCCTGGCAGTGGAGAGAGACCGTGACAGAGGCCCTGGCCCTGGGCTGAGCTTTGCTAATGAGGGCCAGCTGCTGCTGATCACTGCTGCCAGCCTTGAGGATCTGGGTAGCAGGGTGAGGGCGGCATCTGCAGCTGCGCAAGATCCGTGCTATGAGTCTACAGGTAGGATACAAAGATTGTCTGAGGTGATGGTATGCATGACCTCCTGGCAGATTCTGCACTGCAAATAGGCTATTACATGGACGTCAATGTCCGCGTGACTCGCTTCATCACTATTCATGGGCAATGGAGCAAAGCTTCTCAAGAGATGGTTTGACTCTCGGCCTCTGCACAGAAGAAAGAAAGGGGACAAATTGTACATCGCCAGCGGACGCACCTACTACAATGCAATTCCGGCCCAACCTGGTTGTGTCGGGGGGCTGCCCGTATGCTGAGGACAACTGGCGGGCAGTCCTCATTGGCAGCCACAGATTCCAGGCATGTGTCAATGCCGCCCGATTTGCTTGTCGTGCTGTCTTTCTGCCCTTACACTCTTCATGATCCAGTGTTTAGAGCTTGGCGCATTGTCTACATATGTCAGGCCTTCGTGACTACATCCTTTCTTTATCTTGGCATGCTGAAGTGCACATGTTCTCAATCACAGAACATGGTTACTGATGGGCTTTGTGGATTAGAATTAGGCTCTTGGTGTGCATGCTTTTAATAGCTAGTCGCTGGATGCTGTTGCAGGTGTTAGGGGCGTGCAACCGCTGCCAGATGATCAACGTTGACCAAAAAACAGGCAGGCCAAGCGTCACCAGGGAGCCGCTGCGCACCCTCTCATCCTACCGCCGACACAAGGTGCCTAAGCCCAGCTGCTGCATGAGCTCCTGCTGAAGTTGCAACAGGCTGGATACCTCTGTTGATAACATGCATGCACATCAGACGCACAGTCACATTTCTGCAGAGCTGTGTGCTCAATATAGATTGAGTTGGTGGATTCCATGGTGTGCCTGTGGCAGGGCCGAATCGACTTTGGGATTCTTCTCTGCCAGGATACGAACGCCAACCTTGCTGCTTCTGCGGCTCTTTCACCTCTAAGCGCTTGTCCTCAACAAAGTAATCACCTTGCTAACATGCCCTCCTGGCGACACGGCCATGAGGAAGTCCTTGCAGTAGGCCAGGAGTGTGTCCCAGTATCGTGTTGACCAGGAGGTGCCTTGTGTACATTGTTTTGTATATTCAGCATATGAAGCTGTAGTGGGTCATTGTTGAGCACCTTGCGTTACCAAACTTCCCATTTTTTGATGTGGAAGGCCCTTTCGGAATATGCCAATTGGCATGACTGATATCCCTTCCCTTCCGAGACTTTGCAGTCTCCTGGTGCTGCGTATCCAGATTACAAGCTGCTAAGAGACAGTTTGCCTGTCAGATTGTGCTTTTGCCAAACATTGCACATCTCTGGTTAGCTGTAAGACAGGCACGTCCATATACTCTTAGTGCCTGGAGCAATTGTGCTGCTAAAAGGCCATTGTAGTAGTGGGTGTGGGGGGTTCCACAGCAACATAATCCGCAGCTTAAGCACCTGTGGGGTGCTTCGCAGCAGTTGAAGCACTAAGACTTGCACTGCTTCTCGACAGGCAACCAAATTTTCTGATCAATATTAAGATCGAATACTAAAGACGATGCCGTCAGTACAGGTGACATTCACGAATGTGGCACGCCGGCACTTGAGTGGCACTCTTAGCCTCTCAGCCTGCCCATAAGAGAACAAACTGAACTTGCTTCATAGGCCAAGTCAGATGTTTTCTTCTCTACTGGAGGGAGGATGAGGATGGTTGCACTGATTTAGGAGCCTCTTTCAACTGGGCAAACCTTCTGCTGGGAGCCAGGTGCACGATGATGCCTGAAGTACAAGACCTGATAATTGTGTAAATTAGATCACGTATATGGTCGTGATGTTACTCCAGTGGCAATCGCAAGGACTGCCCACTCACTTCACTGGACCAGGCAAGGGGCCACTGCAACCACAAGCTTCTCCCCGCAGCTTCGCTGATGGGGCCCAGCTGAGGCCCTGCCAATCTACTGGCGGAGCAAGCTCTGGACTCGCGCATACAGCTCCTGCTTCACCTCCTGAGGTACCTTGGCTAGGAGCTCCTTCCGAGCTGCCGCTTGCAGCTCCTCTCTGTACAGCATGAGCATTACAAGCACAAAGTGCACCGTAACGGTCAATGACGCGTCTGAGCATCACCAACATGCCATATTTGCTGCACAACCTTTGAGATTTGTGCAGCCTTGAGGAGGCAGACTCAGTTTGGCACATCACAATGCTTGGACCAACTTGCTAGCATAACCAGGCAATGTGACAATCGGTGATGCATACGACTGGCAGATGCACTTGACGTACATGAGCAGAGCCCTGCTCTTTCTCGAGTCTCCAGCCTGCTTATGGCACCTCTTCACAGCCCGCATCTTAGACCGCACCTCGTCACACCAACCGGAGCGTTGCAGAGCTTCACGGCCTGCTGAGGCTATGCTGCACGAGCAAATGCAGGAAAGGCTGAGAGGTCAGTTTGTGCTGTGTCCTGTCAGCTTGCAAGCACGTCCTTGCAGACATGGCAAGTGCACCTGAGCAAGCCCACACTGCCAGGAAGATTGGCAAGTGAAAGGGACTCGGCACACTACCTCTGATGTCAGTCACAAGGCAACTGAAGCTGGCACAGGTTTAGACTCCCGTCGTGAGGAGCAAGGAGCAGGCAACCGGATGCTCATGCTGCACTCGCGTGCACTAAGCGTCAGGTACATGCTCGCACTCACCTTGCTGTGCGCAGCCTCACAGCAGCACCCTCAGTACTGCCAGTGGCATCTCTGCCGTCGGATGGCGCACGGGCGGGAGCGCCGATGTCACTAGGAGGCCCAGCCTCTGCCTGACAAAGAGAGCTCCCATTGGTCCCACCAGAAGGTCTGTCCTTCAGGAGCTGCAGCTTGGACGGGGGGTGGCCCATAGAGGCGCAATGATGGCCTGCAGCTGCAGCTGTGTTGCCGAGGCTGGTGGGCTGCATCACAGCAGCACCAACATCCGTCCTCGCTCGCTTGCTGGCACCAAAGAGGGCGTCCTCTGATCTCCAGCTGCCGGCACCACGATCCGGCTTCGGAGCGACGACAGCCTCGCCAGAGTGTTGCAGCAGTGTCGCTCTTGGCTGCGGTGATGGAGGCAGCTGGGCTGCATGCATGAGTCTTGGGGCATTGCCGATGCCGAGACGAGCGGGCTGCTCAAGCAGTGCCGCCGGCTTGCTCGCTGGCGGCTCCGCAGTGGTCATGGGCGGCGTGTTGGGAGGGGACGGGCTGGAGGACGAGGACAGCGTCGGCTGTGCTCCCAGCCCGAAGCAGGAGGCGGTCCGGGGGTGAGTCCTGGCAAAGAACAGCATGTACGCCTTCTCGGCCAGGACAGTGGCTGGGCTGGCCGGCGTCACGAGCTGGTCGTCGCAGCAGTACCAGCAGCCAAAGGAATCCTGGGCCAATCAAACAGACCCACCTGTCAGTGCCTCATCTCGACGCAAGCCAATACCAGATTGTCTCTAGCGGAATAACTTCATGAGACTCCTGTGTCCATGTAACGTGAAGAGTGTACAGAACTCCATTGACTCCTTGCACGAGCAAGAGGAAAATCACAGAACTACTGATTTTTGGCCATGGTGTGCGCCTGTCAATGGCATCCGAAGCATGTTCAAGGACAACCAAGTCATGCTCACTTTAATGTAAGCGTAGTAATGCCCAGAATCCTGGGAATAACCTGAATGGACAATGATGGCATATAGCACGTACTTGGGCAAAGGGTCCTGCAGTGTGAACAATGAACACAGCCGCTCAGCCCAGGCCTCAGAAGCGGGTAGAGATGTTAGTAAAGTTCCAGCAGAATATCACTGGCAGAGCAGCACAGACTATCTGAAAGCTTGTGGCCCAGGTGATTGCCTAATTGTCGGTCAATAGTGGGCCAGAGAGGCACACCTTGCTGTTGCAAGTCATGTGCTCGCGCAGGCTCAAGCGCTCCTCAAACACAATGTGACGGTCTATCTTGGCGCCAAAAATGTTTCCAAAACGCTGCAAGCAGAGGCAAAGCTACAACCATCAGAATGTGCAACCAAGCTACGTCACTGCACACCAGTGTCAATGCCAGAACTGTGAGCATTGGGCGAACACAAGCGCCTGAAGCACCACAAGCTGTGCAGAAAAGTACATAACTTACTAGAAACTGACTCTTCATTCTCTCACCTTAAATTGCAGCACCAGAACATTGGGAGCCACCTGGATGGTCATCTGCTTCTGGGCTGCCGAGAGCATCTTGCACCTGCTCCACCCAGGAATCGTAGCACACCCAGGTCAAGTCCGGTGCGCAGTGGACCCCCATAACAAGCATTGCAGGCCAGCTGTCGAGTCCAGCAGCTGAGCCAGCGCTGTACATCCAATACAAGGGGCTTGGTTGCGTTGCCCAAGCGACACCCTGCTAGCTCTACATCTGATGCACTTCCCATCAGCTTCTGCTGCCGTGGCTCACCTGTCGCAGCGGTACTTGTTGTCGCCGTCCAGCATCTCGGGCGAGCTGAAGCGGGCGAGCGCCTCCGCGAGTGTCGCGCACGGGCGGTGGATGTCCAGGCTGAGGTCCAGGAACTCGTCCAGCGTGTTGGACTCTGCGCCGCAGCCGAGGCACTTCACCTGGCTCTGCAGCACGCCCCCGAAGATGTCCTTGACCACCGTGCGAGGCTCCGCCGCCGCCGCCGCCGCCGCCGCCGCTGCCGCGCCGCCCTTGCTGCCGCCGGCGGCGCCGAGGCAGCTGCCACTGCTATGCCCCCGCGGCACGGCCCCATTCCGATGGTGCTTCTGGGCAATCCCGTGGAGCTCCACGCAGGCCTTGTTGCATGCCTCGACAGCGAGCCGCAGGAGCTCGTGGGCGTCCTCCTGGCGGCCCAGCCGGAAGTGCTTGGCGATGTGCCGCAGGCGGTGCACCATGCGCTGCGGCTGGTCCACCGCCAGCGCGCTCCGCAACGACTTGGCGATGCGCCACTCCAGCAGGCAGAAGGCGCAGCTGTCGACGTCGCCCTTGCGCAGCCGCGAGCCTGCGCCCGAGACCGACCGCCGGTCAGGCTCGCCTCCTCGAGCACGGCCAGGCCGCTCCCAGTACTGGTCGAGCAATGGAGCTGGAGCCCACAGGCGGCCATGGCAGCGGCGGTGGCAAGAGTGGCCAGGTGGGCTGACAGGCGGTGGAGTGCAGGGCGGCGAGGCAGAAGTTGGCGAGCGGCGGCGTGTAGGTGAGGCACTGGAGCACGGAGTTCAGGTAGCAGGTGTTGCCGAGGTTGCGCAGCCCCGGGCCGACGCGCTGCGGCGCTGCCCACGCCAGCTCCAGCTCCGGCAGCAGCTTTGCGTCCATGGCCGCCGCCGCGGGGGCGCCGTCCTGGCCAGGGTTTCAGGACACAGGGCGGGGGTGTAAGACTCGCCAGTGACCGAATGCCGAGCCGGGTTCGATCCGCACGGTGTGCCTGGAAGCCCCTCGCCGGATAGTGGAGCGGGAGCCCTGGGGCAAGCCAGCGGCAGCTGCAGGGCCTCGCTGCTAGAGCTGGCATTTGCGCCGCGGCCTGAGCGCGTGGCGAGCAGGGCGCAGGGGCCGCACCGAGCGCATGGCGGGCTGCAGCGAAGACGGCGGCGGCGGCGGCGCCGGCGGCGGCC
>WELB01000095.1:75722-87771 GCA_009602725.1 Spirogloea muscicola
GCCGCGCCGCAGGCCTCGCTGCTCGGCCGCCTCGGCTGGCGGCCGCGCGAGGAGCGCGAGCGAGAGGGCGGGGCCGAGCTGGCCAGCGCCTTCCAGGTCCCGCGCTGCCGCCCGCCACTGGCCGCCCCCCTAAACCCCAAACCCTCATCCTAAGCCCCAAATCCCGCCCGCTCCGCCTCGCCAGCCGCGTTTGGTTACTGCGCTCTCGTCGCCGCTAGACTTTGCGGTGAAAGCCACGGCGACGGAGCCGCCACCCGGACCGAATCTGCGAGCTTATTAATGAGGGTCCTGACATATATCATGTGGCCTATGCCTCGAGAAGTACTGAGGGAGCCCTGAATGCCTTGCTCACAAGGCCGCAGATGAGAGCTTCGCTAGATGGGCTCACAAGGCCGCAGATTAGAGCTTCGCTTGATGGCGCCCATGGCCTGCGGCTCACTCTCGCAAGGCCTCTGCCTCGCCTGCCCTTGGCGCTCCAGCAGGAAGCGTACGCCGAGGAGCAGCAGCGGCTGCGGAGCGAGGCGGACGAGGCGCGGCAGGTCGAGGAGCAGCTGGATCGCAATACCTCCATGCACACCATGTGGGAGCGGTCTCTCCTGAAGCTCCAGGGCAAGCTCAAGGTGCGCTGCCGCGCCTCCGCTCCGGTGGCCACCTTGGGCCCACGTCGCTGCTTGGAGGCTCGCTTGCGTCCCGAGTGCCAAGTGCCACGAGACTGACGCTAGCTGGGGAGATGGGTGCGGCTTCACTGGCGCAGGGCACGCCGCTGGACCCCCGGCCGGGCCTGCCCATCACGTATGCAGACTTCCGGGCGCTCGTGCGCGCTGGGAGGGTGCAGTTCTTGCGCTACGCCAACCATGGCCAGTATGCCGCAGGTGCCTTGCCTCTCTTTGGCCTCATGTCTGCTTCATCTCGTACAAACACCTGCAATACGTCCAGCGGAGGCTCACTTCGAGCATGACGTTTGCACTGACATTTTACAATATCATTGTAATGGCGCCCTCATTGGCTGCTACTTGGCGCAGTCGTGCTTCCCCACCAGGAAGCTGGCGGCGATGGCGCGCCCGATGCGGAGGAGGGCGGGGATGTGGTTTACCGGCAGCACCGCGTGGAGCAGATGCCGGCTGACGGCTGGACAACAGACACGTGGCGCCGGCTCAACCAGCAGCTCGTGAACGTGGAGGTGTACAATGGTAACTCCATCGCTATGCAGGTACTCGACACCTGCAGCCCCCGAGCCCCCTGCCGCCGACGCTCTTGTTGGGCAGGAAAGAATATTGGGTATCTCAGAATTCAGGTGGTACATAGACATAACCTGGACTTCTTGTTGGTGCACTGACCCTCCAATACCTGATGCTTCTTTAGTATCTGCCGTGCTAACAGGTGAAGCCTACATTCGACACGGTGTTCGTCTGGGCGCTGCGGTTGGTGGTGGCAATGGTGCTCTTCCGTGTCATCGACCGATGGCTGTACCCGATCTGGCGGCCGACACGGCTGGAGGACCGGCCCAAGGGCCGGCGCAAGGCCCTCGATGTGTCCACGGACTCAGACCTGGGCTTCCTGGGCCAGAGCAGGTTCGTGTCATAGGCCGGCGGCGGCGATAGGCGAATACCACACCTGCCGCTGACCCACAGTGTCAAAATTCTGTGCTGATCACCAATTCGGCTGGCAAGCATGAATACTATAGCTGGTGTTAGTCGTCATCTATTGCAATTCCCGGAATCATGAAGCTTTCCCTGCTGGAAAATGCATCAGCTACGATAGCCGACAGACATGTTTGTAGGTGTTTCTGCTTCATGCTGGACTCTCGTCATCCTTCATCCTGGCTGTATCCCGCGGCGGCAGGGCGCGCTTCATCTCGGCGGAGGAGACTACGGGGGTGACGTTCGAGGACTTTGCGGGGCAGGAGTACGTCAAGCGCGAGCTGCAGGAAGTGGTGCGGATCCTCAAGGAGGCGCGCGAGTTCGACGACCTCGGCGTCTACTGCCCCAAGGGCGTGATGCTCTACGGCCCACCCGGCACCGGCAAGACGCTGCTGGCGCGCGCTGTCGCAGGCGAGGCGGGCGTCCCCTTCTTCTCCGCGAGTGGGTCAGAGTTTGTGGAGGTCCGCTCTACTTTGACTATCATTCTCACTTAGACAGCATGAAATGGCCAAAGCTCTGCTTCAGCCGCTTGACTGGAGACGCCAATAAGTGACTGAGGCTTAGCACATTGCCATTGGCAGATGTTTGTGGGTGTAGCAGCTGCACGGGTGCGCGACCTTTTCGCGCGAGCGCGTCAGTTTGCACCATCGATCGTCTTCATCGACGAGATTGACGCCATTGGTGCAAAGCGGGGGGGCACCGACTTTGGTGGAGTGCGTCATCATGGACCCCAGATTGCTAGTTGCTGCTGGGTCTTCAAGTACATTCTTACGGACTTGGATCAGTTATAGGATAAGATGGAGTCTATCTCGCTGCTGATCAGATGTATTCGCTTTTCTAAACCGATTGCATGCACTTCCAGGGAGGGGTGGAGAGGGAGCAGGGCTTGATCCAGATTCTGACCGAGCTTGACGGCTTCCAGACGAGCAATGCAAAGGTGTTGTCATGCTGTCACTGGCCTGCAAGTTCTACAAGCCAATAGAGTCAGTCCTGTGCTTACGAACTACTAAGGCTAGAACATTGTGCAAATGTGACATCTCCATGCAAATTTACCTCAGCAGGCGCTTATGCCGGATTGCATTATTGTCATGATGACATTGTATTGCTGTGATGTCAACAGAGCTCATTGCAGATCTACAATGGACCAGTCTCATGTGGGCTTGCACCAGCCAGGCAACTTCTCTGACGAGTGTGTCATGCGCTCTGCTTTGCAGGTCCTTGTCATTGGCGCCACCAACCGGCTGGACATGCTCGATCCTGCATTGCTGCGGAAGGGCCGCTTTGACAAGTCAGTGTCCGTGGGCCTGCCAACGGAGGAGGGCCGACTGGCCATCCTGAAGGTCCTCCCTCACTCCCAGCCTGACTCCAATCGATTGCCTGCGCTTTTTGCACATCACATAGTTGGCGAGCCTTAAGATGTACCTCACCCCGGAGCTTATGCAAAGTTTTCAAGAAATTCCTTTCTCAGTGAGTTGAGCAGGGGCTCATGAACCATTGTAGCCTTGTTGTCAGCCGTTTTCGGGTTTTACAGGCCTACAATTACTAACAATTTTGATGCTCTCCAAATGCCTGCAGGTACATGCCAGGAACAAGCAATTCAATTCTCCAGCTGAGAAGGAGAGGCTTCTTGTAGAGATTGCTTCTCAGACAGACGAATACAGCGGCGCTGAGCTGCAGAATGTACTGTAAGAGTCTCACGGCCAGCATATTCGTGGTGGTAGCTTCTACCATGCTGTACTATGATGTCATCTAGGCCTCTCATCTATTGCATTGAGTCAACGTCTGGCCTGTGCTCCCCAAGCTTGACGATTCTACATCCTCAGTCATCCTGACATGGGATGATTATCAACGTCAGAGTATGTCAACTATCAGCAAGGAGTGGAAGTTTGTTGGTCATCACAAGCCTTGGCATAGCACTGCTTTGCTCTGCAGAAACGAGGCTGCCATCTTAGCAGCTCGCCAGGACAAGGACATTGTGGAGAGGGCAGAGCTTTTGGAAGCTCTGAAGCGGGTACGCTCCCCAGCATCTGCGATTTGCCTAATCATTGTCATTCTTACTGACCTGTTATATTGCACAGTGTTTGTGGTGTCAAGTTGGCAGTATCTAAGATATGGGTTTCTTATTGCATCAGCAAGAAGGAGGTTTCACCACTGGTGAGGAGGACGTGATTGATGTCACTGGTGAAGCTAAGCTGCGGATTGCATATCGGGAGGCTGCTGTTGCGGTCCTGGAGTGCTACCTACCTGACCCAGCCAGACCATTTGTCAAGGTCAGTGAGGAGTTCTCATGCATTTCCTTTCTGTCTGCTTTTCTGATAGGAGTCTAAGCGTGGACATGATTTTCTGTGGGCGAGGTCAGATGACGTTGTCTGCTCGCTTTTGTTACAACAGCAAGCCTTCTGCTTCATGTCTAAGTGTTGTGGTCAAGTGTTGTGGTCAAGGCAGACAAACGCAACGGAGATCGACACGCTCGTGAACATGGAGTATGCCGAGCCCAAGCACAGGCACTTTGCCAGAAAACCGGCAATCGTGGATGCTATTGTCCGCGCCTGTGCTCGTATGTAGACTTTACCTACCCCACGTTCATGAAGGCAGAGACAAGTAGGCTTGGGGACTTGGCTAGTGGTCCTTAAGAAGAAGTCTTGCCACTTTGCCTACAATGCCTGCATAGTGTCATTAGCTCGACTTGTTGATGCACACTACCATGGTAAAGACATTGGTGATATGGTACTCATGTTGCTTGCCTTCAAGTCACATTGAATTATTTCAGCATCACAAATCTCTGTCTGCTACTCCAGCTCGCGTGATTGAGGAAATGATTTTTGGGAAGGAGAACATGTCGTGGATGTCAAGTGCGGCGCTTGGGGAGGCTGCCCAGCTTGCTGACTACCTCATCTTGAACACGGGGATGACTGCGCTTGGGCCCCTCACTTTCCAGACGCAGCAGGACGTTGTCACCCATGTACGTACACAGACTGGCCCAAATTGCGGTCAATCAAACATGTGCATGGATGACAATGACTGTTGAATCTTAGAGTGATGATTAATTTGTCATCTGTAGCTGCTGGCAGTATCCAACTATATGTTTTGCGTTCAGCTTGTTGAGAATATTCTCCTTTGTATCATTGGCAGCTGGGGCCAAAGATTGTGGCCTTGCGTGACGAGTACATGCGATTTGCTGTGGAGAAGGCAACTGCCATCCTGAAGGAGTACAGGTCTGCTGTGGAGACAATTGCTGGTGGGTTGCTGAGCCCTCTTCATGAGATGTCCTAGTGGTTGCACCTGGCCTCATAGACTCGTCGCAGTAAATAATAGAATGGTGAGAAGAGCTGGGGAAAGCACAAGGTCTTCTTAACAATCATGCCGATGAGGTCAACAAGTGTCTCACCCAAAATTAGTGTAAAGTTTCTATCCTCATTCTATCACCGTTGCTCGTGCAGAGATGCTCTCAGAGAAGGATGAAGTGTCAGCTGAGGAAATATGGAACGCTTTCAATAGAGCCCCTCGCATTGCACAGGTATGCTTCTGTCTTCTACTTTCAGAGCTTGGACAAAGTCTGTCATACCTGTTCATGGTATGCAAGGTCTTTGCTGTTGCTTATTTGTATGACATGCACCTTCATCCAGGCTAGATGTGCAGTCACAAGCCTTTGAAGCTTCCCCCTGTTGTCGCTATGTTTGTTGGGCGCCTCTTCTTTGCCTCTTCACTGCGTTTGAGGTTGCGTGCATGTACAGGCAAGAACATATGCGCATGTGTGCCCTCAGTGTCTGCCTCTGACTGTTGCTCCCAGCCCTCCCTTGGTCTGCAGGACAGGATACGGCCGCCGGATGAGTACGGTGCTCTTGTGCACGTGGGCAGGTGGGGCGTGGTCGGCACGGCGCTGCCTGGCCGAGCCACATTCCATCCTGGTCCTGTTGGCTATGCCACCTTCGGAGCTCCAAGGCTTCAACAGGTCTATGCCCTGCAGATTGTGTTGATCTGAAAGTTTGACAAGTCAGAGCAGTCAGTATCCAAAGTCACTTTGGTAATTGACAGCTTATATGTTCCGTAAATTGCTATCTAAGAGTGGCACTGGCTTCTGGGTACATCCATCACATGATTGAAAAGTCATAAGTGGTCGCTGATGCCCTCGTGTTGATCGCCTCAGACGAAGTTCATCAGCGACTCGACGTGGCAACTGATGGACGAGGTGCGAGAAAGGAAGCTGCAAGAGCTGCGGGACAGGACGGCGGAGCAGGAGCCGGAGCCGCTGCTCATCGTTGACGGCTCCATCTTGTGACGAGCCTGTTAGCGAGGACGTGGAGGCTCTCTTAGGGTGGAGCTTGTGTACAAGCCGTCAGACTCTTCTGCAGCCATGCTGGTATCTTTATTGCACATGGAAGTTGGGTATCCAGTAGGAAGTTGGGTATGCAGTAGTAGTATTTGCTACCCCACTCCATAGCTTGATTTTTCCACGTTGGTAGTTAACTTCACTTCCCCACAGCTTAACTTTGCACATATTGGTGCAAGAGTGGGTACAGGACTCTAGCCTGTGCCATTGTCGCAGTGTTATCTCGGAGCCAAGATTAAAATTGCAGCGCTACACGCTGACCTACTTTGCTGAGGATTGTGAATTTCAAAAACGTCCCATGTCTTTCGAGCTGCCATTCACAGTATGTTAGACTTCACGGAAGCCTTACTTAGTATGCTGCACCAGACATGAACACGGGACCAAAATTGTGGTGCAAGAGTGTAATTTATGCTTAGGTTGACTGTGTTTGCTGTCCAAACTCAGAGATTATGTGTTGACAGTCGCAGCGTGAGCACCGATCAGTTGCCACTCCCACAGCAGTTAGATGAATCAGAAGGGAAGGAAAGCCGGTACATGAGAGCACAAGGCCCCAAGACCCTGACTGGTCAAAATTGTCGTCATGTTGATCCATGAAAGAATAGGTGGCAGCCTGCCTGTAGGATTTCCCGGCATCGCAGTATGCAGTCCATGACAACATATGTTATGCGTGACACAGGCTGATAAAGGCCAGGGCAATGGACTAGTTTGGAGATAATATCTTCTGTGCAAAGAGGCGCTTGCGTACCCAGAACACGAGCAGCTCGGCCGTGATCTTGCGCTCGTCAATCAAGAACGGCTCCACAGTACTTGGTGTTCCGCCGTGTGAAGTCAACGAGAAGCCGCGTGGGCCTAGATTGGACAGAGAGTGTCTATGAGCAAATGGGTTATGAACTAGCTACAAGCCTGACGAGCAGCAAAGGTGCCAGGTAATATACAAATGCTGACCTCACAAGAGCAGACACAAGGTGAGGTAGCTAGCCAATGCTGACCAAGTCAGCAGTGGTCGGCATAGAATCTTCCAAAAGTAAGATATTGCCAGCCTATGAGCAGGCCTGACATAGACAATGAGAGTGAGGTACCTTCAAGAGTGCCGCTGGGAAAGTAGGCCCAGAAGCAGTATGGGACAGGCCCCTTGACAAAGCTGCCGCGCAACTGCAGATTGAGACAATGCAACACGAGGAGCATTGAATGGCGCGTTTGTGGCTTACAACACTGGAAAGCACCCCTTGCGGAGATGAGGATATTGCCTTGCAGATATATCTGTCAACCTCGTCCACTCTCACAAACTTTGCCCTGCCTCAATCCTATGATTAAAGCAGCAAGATTTCCAGCAGTTGGAGGCCATTGCAAGCCAGCGGATCTGCCCCTCCTGGATTCACAAAGATCTGTGTTGTCGTCTGAAGTTGCTGGACGACCTCAGCACGCGTGTTATGGGCATGTAGACTCCTGCGCCTGCTGTCAAGCTTGGGTGGGGTGAGCACTCCGTCAGGTAGAGGTGACTCCTCATCGCCAGCTGCTCCTGTGCCTATTCATGACCAGCTAACGGACGTGGCAGCCTCTTCCCTTGCTGGAAGGTTCAGAGGAAGTAGGTGTTTCTCCTCACCTGGTTGTCAGCAAATGTGAGGTCAACACTGCTCACATCCGGTTCCTTCTCTAGTGCCGCTGCGAGCTGAGGAATGACCTCGCCATTCATGACCTCCCCAATGGGCCGCACGATGGCGGCCTTCTTCCCTGCTGCCTTCCCAGCAGGCTTCTTCTCGTCAGCCTTGGCAGCGGCAACGGCCTCGCCAGTCACCACCTTAACAGCCGGCTTGCCATTCTCCTCGTCGCCTTTGTCAGTACGCAAGGGCGAAGGCGACTGTTTCGGAAGGCTGTCTGCCTCCTTCTGCTCAGGCGGCACTTGTGGCGGAGCGCTACCACCGGAGGGCAGCGCATCCTTAGCTTCCACTTCCGAGGCACCCTGTGCTGGTTGCACTGGGGCTTTCTCCTCACCACCGGCAAGAGGTGGAGCTGCGGCATCGGGAGCAGGGTGTGAGCTGGCACACTATCACAGCACAGTCTGCCTATAGAGCCTATGAACATTCTGTCTCTGGGTATTCACAGACCAATCTGACCGTTGTGCACGCAAGCGAAGCGCTGATGCAACCGCAAGGGCCAAACCAGCTGAACTCAGTTTGCTCCTTGGGCAGCATCAGCAGGACTCCAAGTGGGCCACGGGCATCAAGTGCAAAGTGGGTGGTCCGGGACTGAGTGGGAGCACCCGCTAACCTGGGATGGTGATGGTGTTGTTGAAGCCGTCCACGCCGTCGCCGGTGCTGGGCTGGTCGGTGGCGTGCCGCCACCGGCCGTCCACGATGAACTTGTAGCTGTACGTCCCCGGCGCCAGGCTCTGCAACGTGGCCAGGCGCGCTGCAGATCCATTGGAAGAAGCGGGTTCGAGTCCAATTTGGCTTTGCTTTCGGGCGGACCTGCTTGGGAACCCGAGGTCTATTTGGTGATGGATTTGATTTCGAGCATACCTGCGTGAGCGTGAAGGCGGCGCCGTCGGCGGCGCGCGCCATGGGCAGCTGCGCGCCCCAGCCGCAGAAGTCGCCCGTGAGCCGCACGTCGTCGCCGCCGCCGGCCCACCGGAACTCCACCTCCCGCGCGCCGTCGCCGTTGCCGCCGGCTGCCGGCGCCTCCGCCGCTGCCACCGCCACAAGCGCCGGCCGCCAGCCTCAGCTCTGGCGGTCACGGGGAAGTGATCTGGCGGCCTACATTGTCGTGAGGGCGGCCGCGACGGGCTCGCCGTCGTCCTGCCGAGAGGCAGGCTGGCGCAGCGAGCCAGGATGAGAGCCGCTCCGAAGCGCGTCTGCGCCTGCGGCGGCGGCGGCGGCGGAGGCGGCGGGCTCGGACCTGCGGCGGCGGTGTCTGCGCCAGTGGCCGCCGCCGCCNGGCGGCGCCGGCGGCGGCGGCCGCGGCGGCGGGCAGGGCCGCCATGGCCGCCGTCGCAGGCTGCCAGGGAAGGAAGAACTGCTGGACATATTACCACCCCCTTTGCGATTACCGTTGTGGTGGATTCATCGTGCCACAATGTCTGCCGCCAGGACTTGCCGCCCATGTAACGGTGAAACGGCAGACCCTGGACTCCACAAGGCGCGCGCCGCATGAAATCGAAAGGGAGGCCAATTCTAGCCTTACAGATGTCCTGTTAACTGGGTAATGAGCTGGCTAGGGGGACACTAACATCCCCGAGTGATCACATCCCTATCTGCCAAGCTATACTGAGGAGCCAAACCACCACCACGGAAGCCCCTAGCCTGGGCTAATGCACGACCAGCCCGCTGGTGAATCGCGAGTGCCTGGAAGCGCTGCAGACTCAATTATAGCCGCATTCTATAGCATGCAATGAGGGCTTGCGGGACGCTAGAATGGCCTAAGCTACCCGCCCGACTACGTTAGCGGGCATCAACATGCAGTGCCAGGCGATGGAGGCGCATTGAGCTGCTAGTAGACACCTGCACCACCATCATCGTTCTCTGCACTGCAACTGCTCTTTCTACCCCCTTTCCACTGTGCTCCTTAGCGTCAGAGGAATGTTACCCAGCACTGGAAGTTTGTGCATCACTCCCTTTCACAAGGAAGCCCTGCATCGCACTGGCAGGAAGGCAGCCACTTGACCTGCATCAAAGTGACGAGTGCCACGCCACACCGGCATACTTGAACTCCAACTTTCCTTCTGTGATTTTGCACACCTACTTTGTGTGCTGCTTAATAGCTCGTCTTCACATATCCCCCAAGCTCTCACCTACTCGCCCTCTTACACATCGCCGCTCTTGCAACCTTGCATACGAGTGCACGCATTCCAGGCCTGGCTAATTAACACTACTGCAAGTAACGCATCAGTCAAACCACGGCTTCGGTTGCTCAATCACGGTAACTCTCCTCAAACGGCTTATCAGATTATTGACAACCTCAACAGGCACTCGTTGTCATCAAAGGATCCCAGCCAGATCTGGTAAGCCTAACAGAAGTGGCAACTGTGGATGTCCTTATCACAGCACAGAATTTGAAAAAATGTCGCACCATTGCTTCGCGTATTAATCAAATCTACATCCCAAAAGCATCAGAGAGCTTGATCATCTTGTGGAGAAGGAGTAGCTCCTACTGATAGTCTGGGCTTTATTCATGCAAGGTCTCAGGGCCTGATGGAGCATGTCCAATTTCGCCCTTCACACCACCAACGTGCGCTTTCACACTGAACCAGCTCAGCACAATCAGTACAATGGGATCGACGCCAGTGGTTCCCCTCAAGCGCAACACAGCTGAGCTCTTCACGCCCAGAAAAGTGCCAACCTCCTCCCCAGGCTCCCCCTCTCTCTTCTTTGCAGTGAATACGAAGCTGTTCCCATTCTTGGACTTCTGGAGTTCCACCATGCTCGGGCCAAGAGTTGGCCGCTCTGAGCCGTCAACCTGCAGCATGAGCGGACAGCTCAATAACTTCCCTCTGCCTTCAAAGTAAACCTCTACCCCAGTAATTGCTACACCTGTGCTGCGTCTCTTCTGTCTATTGAGTCATTGCAAGACAAGACCATCACAGAGGACCACCAGTACTGGATGAACCTCTGGCATAATGGACAGGGAGCATTGCAGTACCTGGGACGAAAGGGCAGCGAACAAGCGGTCCTTGACAAATTGCACCCCCACTGGCCGCCCATTGGCATACAGGCGCACCTCCGTAGCGCCTCCAATTGAGCAGCGGTAATTGTCGCCCGAGTGCCACGGGTAGTCGTTGTGCTCACGCACAAGAAGCATGATGACCTCGCCTGTGGCGCCATCCTGCCGAGCACCGCACCATTTGCCAAGAGTGTGAGCAAGCCTGGTTCTTACAGAAGCGCACAACCATCACATCTGCAAGAGTTTCCCCTGACTGACACCTAGCAGCAGTGGCTCCCTCATATCCCAATATTGACCAGTGGCCTAAATGCTTCGCAAGAGCTGAGGATGGCCTCCTCGACTGTGTCTTCAAAAGGCCAACTCCATCTGCGTGCCTGCACCAGGCTTATACTACTGCCCAAAGTCTCTTTCTCTAACAGAAGCTCAGACGTCGGGTGATTCGCATGCTCTGCAGATATTGCTCTACCTTGATGCTGGCCGAGCGGGTGCTGGGGTGGTGCTCGAGGTACAAGAGAGGCTTAAGCTGCCACACAACGATAAAGGCTCATCATTACAGTGCTCCTTGATGCTCTTAAGAGGCACCAGGGCTCAGTTGCAGGAACAGATGAACAGCAAGGAAGCCCAGTGCGCCAGCATTGCATAACCTGTTTGACCTCTTAACCACTTAGACTGCTGCTTTCAAAAGTCATAGCCATCGAGCGCCACAATGAAGGCAACATTCCTGTGACCTCAACAGGCAACTGACGTGGAGTCAGTCTACCTACCTGGTTCAGCTCGGCAGCTCCTTCCGCCGAAACATCGCCTGCGTAGACCATACGGTCGCCTGCGAGGCCCTTGGACGGCTTCAACGTCACCATGTTGCCTGCAGCCCTGTATGGACCACACAGCAAGCAGATTACTCTCGGTCTGAAGGCCCGGCCGCACCACCAGATAAAGCCGATAACATAGTCACGTGTCGCTGTTGAAGAGCTTAATAACATCGTCCAGAATCAAGCGCCACCTCCAGCCTCGCGCCCGCAGTGGCAGTGGCACTCGACGGCGAGCTCGGCCTTGGTTCGCAGAAAGCTGCTCAGCAAAGCTCCTGTGCCAGGGGAGCTTGGCATCCGGCGCGCCGGCAGTGCTGCGGGCGCGCGTACCTGATGGCGTTGCGTATGGTGCTGAGGAGCGCGGCGTCGATGTGGAGCTCCTTGGCCTGGCGGGCCACGCGCGACGGAGAGCTCCGGCGGTAAGCGTGCGGGCGAGCTGAGTGGTCAGCTCCTGCCGGAAGGAGCTGACTCCGCCTCAAGCTCGGAACTTGAGCGCCCGCGCCGGGCTACAGCAGCGGGCGGGCCGGACGCGCTCGGGCCCGCGGCGGCGTCGGCCAGCGGCGGCGCAGGCCGTCGCTGCCGTCGTCGTCTCGAATGGCTGTGGCTGTGGCGGCGGC
>WELB01000095.1:93029-120671 GCA_009602725.1 Spirogloea muscicola
CGGCGAGGGTGCCATGGCGCCTCGGCGGCGGCGCGCTCGCCGCAGCAGCAGACGGCTGGCGCGCGCCGTGGCCGCCGCGCTGCTGCTGCTCTTCGGGAGCGCGCTGGCGCACCCCATCTGCGAGGACTTCTGTGAGCACCGCCGCCGCTGCTCTCGCGGGCGTGGCCAGCTCCACTGTGTCGTCAGCTCTCGCGGGTAGCTCCTTCGTTTGACGACGATCACGTCTCCGTCACCGCGACAGCTGTGCTGCAAGCCGGTGCGCTCGGCTGGCCGCCCTGATGGGAGCTCTGGTGGTGGCTCTCGTCGCAGCCGGGCCTGTGCCGCAGTCCCCTGCGGGCCCTTTCTGCATGCGGCTCTACGGCGGCGCGTACGCCCGCCTGGGGTGCTGCGACTACGACGCGGACGTCGGGCTGCAGCGGCAGGTCGGCGAGATGGCCTTCTCGGGTGGCTCCGCCGACGAGGTTGCGCGCTGCCGGACCTTCCTGCAGCTCGCCACCTGCGCGGTGAGCTCCCTCGCCTCTCCAGTCGCTGCTAATGGCAGCCACCCTGGTCGCTTATCGACTGGCGGTATGCTGTGGCGCGAAGCTCGCTGACGGGCTTTGGCGACCTGCCATGGCGTCCATTGCAGCAATGCGACCCGTGGGCGTCGCACCTGTTCGACTCGGAGGTCGGCGCGGCGCGCGCTGTGCCGCTGCTCTGCCTGGGGAGCTACTGCGACGGCGCGTACGCAGCTTGCGCCGGCCTCAACATCACGTACTCGCCGCTCTACCTCCAGTACCTACAGGCGCAGCGCGACGAGCTCAACGTGCCGCCGAGCCCGGCAGCATTCCGCCTGCGCGACGAGTACCCGACACTGGCCACATTCCGGCTCGACTTCTGCGCGTCGCCATACCAGGACCGCTGCTTCTCCGGCTCGCCGTACGATCCCAACGGCCCGCTGCCCCCAGCGCCGCCGCCGCCGCCGTATGTGCCGCCGCCGCCGACCAGCTCGGCGCCGCCTCTGCCCGACATCTGCCTCGACCGCGTCGACGACGGGTACTACCTGGGCATGCTGCCGCACCCCGACGGCTCCAACCGCGTCTTCCTGCACACGCGCAGTGGCTATGTTTTCCTTGCGCAGGTCCCACCAGAAGGCAGCGGCAAGAAGTTTGCCAACAAGAGCGTTGTAAGCCAAACCTCCGCATGCCAAGCCCGCTGCTGGCTGGTGCTGCTCGAACGCCAGCGCTTGCCGCCTCCTGTGACGAGGCCGCCACGCCTTGGCGAAGGTCCGACCTGGTCACGCTCGTCACATTGTGCAGTTTCTTGATATTCACTCGAGGACTTTAGCCAACGGCGAGCGTGGCCTGCTGGGGTTCGCACTGCACCCGGACTACCTTGTCAATGGCCGCTTCTTTGTGTCGTACATCTGCAATGGCACCAAGTATCCGGATTGCCAAGGGCCGTGCGAGTGCAATTCGGTCAATCAGTGTCACATCCCGCAGCCCAACGTTGGAGCCTCGCAGCAGCCCTTGTGTGAGGCCAACACGATTATTGCCGAGTACAGTGCTGGCTCCAGCCCACGTACAGCGACAGTCGCCATTAAAGCTGAAGTCCGGAGGCTCCTCACATTCGCGAGGTAGGGAACGCCAGGGGAGCTCCTTGGCAGGTGAGGCATCATGTTTGCAGCAGCTGCCGCCCAGTGGATGCTGACTTTGGCTGGCGGGTCCCACGGGCTTTGTATGCAGGCCATACAGCAACCACAATGGCGGCCACCTGCTCTTCCGGCGCACTGTGCTGGAGCCATACATGTACTACATGTCCGGTGATGGAGGTGGAGCTGGCGACATCTTCAACTTCGCACAGCGGGGCACCACCTTCCTCGGGAAAATCCTGCGACTTGACGTGGATAATTCCACAGCAAGCCGTCCATACGGGATACCGTCACATAACCCATTCGTTGGCGTCCCAGGGATCCGCCCCGAAATCTATGCGCTTGGCTTGCGCAACCCCTGGAGCTGCACTTTTGACCGCGACAACGATGACTTCCTCTGTGCTGATGTTGGCCAGGTCTGGCGGCCAGCCACGCGCTGACTGTATAGCTGCATCAGCCAGATGCCGCTTTTCGTTGCCGTCGTCGTTGTAGCTGCTTGCTTCTTTCTCATACGGATCGTTGCCTCTCCTGCAAGCATTGGGAGCCTTCACCAGCTTGAACGTCCTGCAATACAGGACACCATGGAGGAGATTGATGTCATTGTGGCTGGAGGAAACTACGGTTGGCGTATGTTTGAAGGTGCGTGTGAAGCTCCGGTCCCTGGCAGGAGCTCTTCGAGGCATCACCAGCACTTGCTGTTGCGCATTGATGGGCTACCTGCTGGTGCCAGCTCTTATAGCACCGGATGGATGGATAGGTGCACATCTGAATGTGCACCTGCCACATTGTCTGCACAGGAACGTTGAATTTCACAAAGGTCGCAAGGTATGACAAGCATGCCCCGCCAGGTGGCTTCACCGACCCCCACAAAATCTTCGGAACGCTGAAGGTGGGAGCCCTTGAGGCCTAGTCAGTGCTGACTTGCGCCATGACTTGCGTCTCCCTCGTCGATTAAGCAGTTGTCTTGCCAAAGCTGGAGAGACCTGAAGCGCTTTCATGACTCATGGTTTAGGATTTAGGGTTTAAGATTAGGGTTTAGGGTTTCGGGTTTCGGGCTTACTTAGGGTTTAGGGTTTTAGAGCAGAAAGACCGTCACTGACACAAGCTTGCTATTCCCTTTGTGGCCGCAGTGGCCGAAGCTAACCTACACGCACCAGGACCCGCATGTCAAAGTGACCTCCGTTGCAGTCATCGGTGGCCCCATCTACCGCTCGCCGCGGGTCCCCTGCTACAGCGGCAAGTATTTCTACGGCGACCAGTATGGCGCGGCGTGGATCGCGACCGACACGAGCGCGCCTGGGCAGCTGCGGTGGACCACCATGGCCAAGCAGTTTGTCAGCTTCTACGCCGCGCTTAATTCCACGCTCGCCATCCCCTTCAACCACACGCCTGGCAGTCCGCTCTTGGTGCCAGAGATCCACACCTGGGGTGAGGACTACATAGGCGATCCATACATGCTGACCCCAAGCGGCGTGTACAAGGTCACTGGCCACGACCGCTGCGCCATCCCAGGCTGCAGTGCGCAGCAGCCAGCACCGCCGCCCAGAAGCCCAAACCCCCCACTCAGCCCCCACCCACCGCCGCCGAGGCCGCCACGGGCCCCACTTCCCAGCTCTCCGCCTCCTCGCTCCCCACCGCCGCCGAGAGCCCCCCCTCCCAGGCCGCCCAGCCCTCCGCTGCCACGGCCGCCTGTCCAATCTCCACCTCCTCCGTTTGCTGGCGCCTTCACTGTGCTCAGCAACGACATTGGCATCTCCGGCACCCTGGCAGCGCTGACTCGACACAATACGATCCTTTTCGTGGACCGCACGGACATTGTGGAGACGGGGATCAGGGCCAGTGACGATGCGTCCCACTTCGCTCATGCTGTGGAGTTCAGCACAACCACCTTCCAGGTCTGTCAATCTGCAGGTACTGAGCTTGTATGCAGCTGGAACTCGACACACTGACTGTGGACTTGATACCTGGTTTGAGCCTTGAACAAGTCATGACTGGTGCACAGGTGCGTGGCCTCCATGGGCCCGTGACAAACACGTACGGCGCTTGCGGTCACACAACATCCACAGGCGCGGTGCTGGTGGCTGGCGGCGTCGGCAACGGGTCGGACCCCAAGGGCTGGTATGCGCTCAGGAGCTTCAATCCGCAGCCGTACGGCTCAGCCGATTTTGACTCACCTGAGCAGGCCCTCAGAACAAGAAGGTCAGCCTGACCAGCTCTCTGGTTCGCCATTGCCTTCATGTGCTTGGGCTTGTCTTGAACAAATGATGGAAATTTAGGGTTATAGGGTTAAAGGGTTATAGAATCATAGGGCTATAGGGTTATAGGGTTAAAGAGTCATATGAAATATATGGTCACAGGGTTATAGGGAAATCTGTAATAGATTTTCAGCAGCATAGATGCTGCAACCGCTTCACGAGCATGGCGATGCTCGTCTGCTGAGCTCTACAGCAGCTGCTCCATGTGGGCTGGTCACCAGGTTCTTTGCATCCGCACAGCGGCTGCAGGACGGCAATGTCATCTTTGTTGGTGGCGAGGGCCTGAACAACGACACAGACTCGATCGCTGCAACAAGCTACTCATATGAGCTGCTTTGGAAGCAGAGACCTCCTGAGAGGTCTAACACGCATTCAATCCCGCTCCTTCTGACCGCTGGATACTACGACCTCTACCCGATCATCTACCTTCTTCCTAGTGGCAACCTCTTTCTGCTTGTCAACAACAAGGTGCACAAGCCTATGAGAGAAGCCAGCGTGTCGCAGATCTCCTCACCTTCCTGCCCTTGCTGAGCGATCCTGCCTCCAACCTGTTTCTCGCTGCGTTTTTCAGACATGGTCATGCACGATTTGACAACACACTGCTACGCTTGCGCCGCAGGCGTGTGAGCTGAACATCACTGCTGGAAGCGGGAATTGCACCCGAAGTTTTCCCGACATTGATGTCAGTGGAGACCCCAGTTCCTTGTCGAGGACTAGCCCGTACGCTTCCGGCAGTTTCATGCTTCCATTGCGTGCTGCAGCCGGCTTTGCTGCGGTCATCATGGTGTGCGGAGGCGCTCTCCCTGCCACTTCTTCTTGCGGTACTCTCCATGTCAGTGATTCCTCGCCCACCTGGACGTATGAGGACATGCCAGGGCCGCGAACCATGTTCAGCACTGTACTTTTGCCCGATGGCAAGGTACTCTTCATCAATGGCGCATCATCTGGTTCAGCAGGTAAATCCAAAACACTGTTGATTGGGTACTGCTGTTGTGTGCATGCGCCAGTCCCACTTGCACAGTGCAGGTGAATACTTGCTGCACAAGCATCCGGAATCAACGTCACAATGTCCGATCATCTCCTTAAGCTGAGCTCCTCAGGTCACGCTGCTCGCCACTGACTTTGGCTTGCCCTGAGCTGCCATCATTGATGTACTGACTGCCGCCATGTATTGTCTGAGTGCTCCTCTGTTCTGCAGTGCGCAATACCACAGACGAGCCTCTGTTGACCCCGTTCCTTCTGGATGCAAGCCAGCCACCTGGCAGTTCTTCGAGATTCCGAGTCCTGCCACCATCCACCATCGCCAGGCCAGATCAAGCATCAGCAACCCTCAGCTTTGATGGGACGGTGATCGTTGCAGGGGGCAGCACCGTTGCAAAGGCCCCATTGCAGTACACCTCGACTGTCCCGCTCTCCGTGGAGGCCTTCTCACCGCCCTACCTGTCCGCGCAGCTCTCGCCTTGGCCTAATGTTGACCCTGCCTCACTACCTGGATACCTTCAGTATAATGACGCCAATCACATCTCCTTCTCAGCTGGCTCGGTCAGCTCCGCGGCTGTGCTTCTCATGGACCCTGGAGTAGCAACACACGGCCGGAACATGGGACAGCGTGCGCTCGTGCTCGACTCCAGCAGTACAACCGAGACCTCAACAGGGAACTACACAGTGTCCTTCACCAGCCCCCCAACTCCGTCCATTTGTCCCCCGGGCTTCTACCTGCTCTTTGTCGTGGTGCAGGCCGCAGCGAGTGAGCCAGCTGTGCCTTCAACTGGTATGTGGATCAGTGTTGGACCAGCACCTGCACGATGACTGGCCCGTGCTTAGTCATCCCTCCCTTTATGTTGCTTCCGGCAGCCTGCCATTGCCTCCTTTTTTTTATTCGGGTCTGATTGACCGACTTAAGATAGATTTAGAGTTATTACTTACTTGCTGGACGGCTCACATGGTCATTCAGTGAGTGAATGATGCTCAGCCCAACCAGCAGACATGCAGGTGGGCAGCACGAACGTCAGTTCTGCAATCACCACATTATTCTGACCCTTCCAGTAGGAGGTGGTATGCAGCCTGTCTAGACCATTTATTTAGAAAACTTGCAATAAGAACCTTGGTGTGCTTGTACATGTGCTGCACACGTGTATGCCTGGTTGCCCACAGGCGCTTTGCCACAGCGTCAGGTTGTATATCTGCCTGCACCTTTTACCTGCTCGTGCTCCAGCACTGTGCAGACTGCAAGCACCATGAAGGTACACATTGTTTTCATGTCAAGTGATGTACGTATGACATTTGTATATAAGCTGTCATGCATACACATACTCAGAATGTGTATGCATGACAGCTTCTACACATTCTGAGTATGCGTACCGGCTCCTTGAAGCAGTCAAAAACCCAAATTTGGCACTTACTCCCTGAGAGTAAGTGCCAAACATGTGAGTTTGCTCATTAAATTGGATTCAGAAAGTGAAATAGATCTACTTTAAGAGACAGTCTGCCCAGCTCATTGTTAGCAACGTAGTTGCCTTGAGGAAAAGAATTGCGAATAAAAGAATTGGGCATCTTGCTGAGGCGTCTAAACTCTTGCAGAGGAAGTACGGAGGGCCTTCGGCTGGAAGGAGGACCAGTCATGTGTGTGGGTGTGGGTGAAGGCTTGGGGTGTGGGTGAAGGCCTGCTAACAACAGAAACATGACTTCCTACTTGCGATGGACTTGTGATACATAGCAAAGCTTGAGCACATTGTTGCCTTAGGTGCTCTGAAAGACTAATATATTCGGTGATCTTGTGTAATTTTGTGTGCAAGCTCGAGAGCTCTTAGGCAGCAGTGATTGCTAAGCAGTGAATGATCTTATCAGCAAGTGTGGGGTTGGAATCGAATGGTGGGTACTGCCTGCACCATTGCTCAACGAGAGCTTGGTGGTGGCGGTGAGGGGGGAGGCGAAGGGGGGGTTGGGATCCCACCTGGTTGCACCCACTTACCTATAGATGGCACAACTGCTGCGCCAACACGGTTAGGTGTGACGATTACAAAGAGCAAGTAGTACCCTGGCGGGGCGATGTTGCTGTTGGGCGACTGTTGTTGAGAATCTGCCTTTGCTGTTGGCGACGAATTTGGTGAACTGCTTTTTGACCATGCGCTGGCTTATGGTGAGGCCATGAGTGCTCTGCCAGGGTCGAACAGCACAGTTGAGACGGCCTTCGCAGCCGCCGCCGAGAACGTGATGGCGACGTTCTGGGAGTAGAGGAGGGAGGTAGGCAAGGACGGGAGATGATGGGCGGTGCAATCATCTGGTAGTCGAGGTACTGTGGCGAGAAGGCCTCCACACAGACAGTTGCATGGAGCCCCCGAGTGCTTGGCTGGGGCGGGGAACGTGTAGGGGCTTCCTCCTGCCAGGATGACTCTGCCGTCATGGGCGAGAGTGGCAGACGCCTGGAACGGCCTGGCGATGGTGGACGGTGACAAACGTCGAACTTCGCTGTTGAGCGGGGCGACACGGCTGGATTCAGAAGGTATGGGTTTGATGCTGGCGTGCCAGCGGCAGTGTTACCTGCGGCCGGCATCACTGTGCACAAGCGTCTTGCGTACAGCGGAAGATGTGGGTCTGACTGCCAAGGACGAATATCACTAGCTTACAGCCTCGCAGGTTGCATCAGAGACTGATCGAAGTATGCAGCACAGATCTCGATGGAGCCAATGCTGATCCCCTCCACACCTGCATAGCCCGAGCTGGCACCGTTGATGAAGAGCACCTTCCCGATGGGTAGCAGGATCGTGTTGAAAATAGTGCGAGGGCCCGGCATGCATTTGTACACCCACACAGACTGCCAGACGGGTCGTCGACCCTGAGAAAGCCGCAGGTCGCTTTGGCAGGGGAGCCGCCACCACAGACCATGATGGTGGTGGAGTAGTTCGGGCGGCATCCAATGACAGCATGAAGCTCGACGCACTATATGGACTGCTCCGTGACGCCGAGGTATTGCTCAGCTGCTGCAATCCGGACATGTCTTGACGCAGGCGCCACTACCGGCTGTGATACTCATCTCGCACGCCTGCAGAGCTTACATTGGGGTGAGCCGAGCGCGACCCTGGGGCTAGAATGGGTGAAGAGCAGGGATATTGTGGCCATCCTGGTTTATTGCTTAATAACATAGACAGCAGGACGCACGACGCTGCTCTCGCATTGGGAGGCGGCCCGCCTTACCTTGGTGTGGCGAAGATGAAAGTTGCCGTTCTTGAGGAGGTGGAGGATGGGGTACAAGTTGTGATCGCCAGTATCTTGCAGAGAGCAATAGGGTAAATGTTGGATGCCTCCCCATGCGCCTGCTCAAAGCCCAATTGCCCAATTTACCTGCTGCAGGCTCACACGGATCTGGAAGACATGGTCATACTTGCCAAACGTACCCCATACAGCTGATCTCAAGCCACATACACGCACACATGCTCAAGGGGAGACGGCTGCCTGACAGGCAGCAGTGTAACACCTGCCTCCAGCAGACCTGCAAGGAAAGGTTTCATTGCTATTTGGGTCCATCCCAATACTTATGTGACTCCGGGTGTGTGACACGCAACACCTGCCCAGCGCTACCTTCCAAACAGCTACTCAGCACCTCCTTGGGCCTCACTCTCCGGGAGCCTCACCGACGTGACACGATGCAAGTGCGGGGCGGCTCTGAAGGGTGGTGAAGGTCGTGCCCCATATTGCGCAGCGAGCACATGAGCAAGCGATGTGATCCACAATCTTCTGGGAATGTTTATATCAGGATTTTGGGCGAGGTCGGCTATCAGGTGACCTTGACAGTCCCTTGCACTTGCCGCGCTTAGATGAGCCCTGGCGGAGCCCACAAGCGCGGGTGCCAATCTCATCAGCTAAACACTTGGTGGAGGCCTGCGAATCATTGCCCACATTGTCTTCAAGAGACAGCATGGAAGACAGCCATCTGGCCACGTTGGCTGCCAAGGCTGGGTACCCGGTGGAACAAGCCATGCGGAGTAAAGAGATGAAGCTTGCCGATAACCCTGGCAGGACAAATCCTGCATTACCCTAGGGGCCTGTGTCAGCCTCGGGCAGGCTTGCTGTCTCGACTTAACGCACTCTCTCAAGGACTTGAGACTGAGACAAGAACGGCAAGCAGCAAACTTTAAGTACTCCAAGCAATTTTGCCTTGTTTTACTGCATGCGCCTTTCCCTCTTGCTGCAGCAGTCATAAAAGTCTGTCTTGATTCTGTGTACTCGGTAGGCCCCCAGGTCTGGTTATTCTGATATGCACTTGTTGACTGAAGGTTATTGAGCGCCTCCTGCTGACGTCTTGAAGAGTAGTCCTGCTTTTTACGCCATCCGGTTCTTACCGACCTTGAACGATCCTTTGGGCTGGCCTCTCACAGCCACTGCCGTAAATAGGAAGAGCTGTTCCTTGGGACCTTGTTCAATCTTCCTAGCAGCAGCTTCTGTTTCTGGTTGGTCACCTCCTTCCCTCCTCTCCTCCCGGTGTGGCGGACTGATAATGGCTACTACTGTGTACCATCCCAAGTGTTTCCCCCTGCCTCCTCTTTCTAGCTGGCTCCTTCCAATCAGCTCCTCACATAGCAACAGCGCTTCCATGTTGACTGGTGGCTGTAAGAGGCCATCCCAAACGAATATACAAGATCAGCTCATATGAGAGCCCAGAGCTCTCCATCTTTACTTGCAAATTGGTCTACACGCAGCCAGTGGTGGCTAAAGTTCTTTACAAGGATGTTCACCTGCCATGGTAAGTTATTTCCAATCTGGGCTTGGCCGGTCCGCAACAAACGTTTTGGTCCCTCATAACCATTCCAGCGCTGCGGGAGCCTGGCAGTGTCTGGGTTTGCCATCCAGTCGAGAGACGGAGGTTGAGGGAGTTGCTGGCGCAGCGCAAAGCAGCAGCCGACCGCGTCTATCACGCATCGCTTCGATCGTTCAGCTTGCCGCGGTCTCGTCACTGATACTTCTCTCAGTAGGAGGAATCACACTGAGACTGATGGTGACATGTTCTGACAATCACAGACAAAGGGAAAAGCAAGGTACCTGATGACGACGAAGCCGAGGAGGAGTGGTGGGTGAGTTGATACATCCTGTCAATCTGTCCTCCAGCAAGAGAAGTTTGGCAACTTCAGGCGTGGTGGACGATCAAGTGCCACCCAGACCGTCACCATCGATCGGACCAATACCTTCTTCAGGATTGTCGTCTTTGGCTTTTGGAGGGGCTTTAAGTGGACCAGTATTTAGAGCTGATTAGACTTTGTTCCCCCTTGGTCACTTGCGTGCTGCAGAAGCCTGGTCGGCACAGACGCTTGCAGCAAGGACGCCACCGCTTGCATCAATTGGGGGCCATGAAGACGTGGAGACACTTCGTACCTTCTACAACGGAGTCATACCATGGGATGTGCCAGACGAAGGTATTGTCTTGGTAGAGGTATTCGGGGGCACCGCCAATGGTTTCCGAGCTGCTATAGCCAGTGACATGAAGGGAGCTCGTTACTTTCACATTGACAATGACTCAGCAGCACGAGAGCATTCGCTTAATCACTCAGCACGAGAGCACCACTTGAATGTATTGCGCCTGCATGCAGGAACTTCATAAAAGCTTTAAAAAGGGCCGGATGACCGAAACCCCTACCTACGCCAAGCGGGCTAAACCCCTGACATGGGAAGCCTGCTATGAGTAGGTCTACTGCAGGCAAGCGGTTCAGCGCTTGGGCTGACTGCTGCCTCTCGAATATCCTGTGGGTTGAAGCAATCCCATGAAGAATTGTAGAATCAGTGATAAAAGAGGGATACTGATCTCGGGGGTACTAAGAGCGCCTTGGCTGCCTAGCCTGTGGCTCCGTCATGAACACCTGTATGCATCTGGCTGGCTTTCACAGCCGCTCTTTTATTATCAGCAGCCGAACCCCAAATAAAGAAGCAAATACACTCCGAGGCAAAAGCAATTGCAAAGAGTGGCGCTACACAAAGCGCTGCCCAATGCAAGAGGGCTGGGCAGGGGCGCCCGCGCTAGGGCGCTGGGTAGGGCAAAGCGCGCATCGAAGTGCTACCGCGCAGCTCCACACGTTGCACCTAGACTTAGACAAGACGAGCTAGAAGAAAGAGCTCGCCCATTGAGGACAGGGGCTGGAACAGCCAGCCCAAAAAAGAATGAGCAGAGTACAAGAAGCCCAAGAAGAGCTAGCACTTCTTCTTCGTGCTTGCCCACAATGCTTGCTCCTTGAAGGCCACTGCCGCTGGCCATCTTGGACTGCTGCCCTCGTCTGTCAACCGCAGCACTCTGGTGACCGAAGAGAGAGGGAAAGAATGCGGCTGCTATCAGTAAACGAGGGGCCGTGAAAGCCAGCCAGGTGCATACGGAGGGTACTTATAATGAGAGTGGCGGAGCCACGAGCGACAAAGTAGACGATACTGTTGTAGCCTTTTGCACTCGCCAGCATCAGCTTTGTGCCCTTAGGCTGCTCATCTGCCAAACAATGGCTCCCCGTGGTGTCCGACAGGCATCTAGCATGCCCGGGCATTGCCCCCCGGTTTCACAGACACCCCTGAATGGCCTCAACATCCTTGGAATCTCTTGGTTACCGTCGTCTGTGTCAAAGCAGCTGCAGACATGCCTGCAAGACCACCTGAAGCCATTGACGCACCTCTCCAGCCATCAGGGACATGCAGTTGGCACTTAATATGATCACAGTTTGCACGTGCTGCGCCCGTGACTCACCGTCCAAGCTCTCCCTCCCTTTTCAAAAACTCAGACTGCCTTACCGTCCTTTGCTGCCGAGGTAATGGCGAGAGCTTTAGGGGCCCCTATTCAAAGACCCTGCCTCGTTGATGGCCCTGCACCTGGCTTTTCTCCCGAGCAGCAAGATGGCGGCCGCTGTTGTACCGTCCTTGCTTGGCAGCTGGGCCTAGGTGACACTTTCCACCCTTTCTGCATTGGGCGCCGCCCCTTGGAGGTGGAGGAAGGCTCCTTGGCATTCCAAGTTCAATTGAGGAGCATCCGGGAGTCAGCACTCGGCTCCTTCCCGTCCCTACAACCCCTCCTCACCCCATTCTCAGCGCTTGCTCAAGCACCAGACAAAGCGGCACAGGCCAGACTCGTTGCGGCAGTTGAGGACGAGCGTCGCAAGGCGTTGAGGACGATGCCGGATATCAAGACCAATCCAAGGAGTCTGGCACGTCTCACATCGCTCGCAACGCCTGGGGCAACGGATTGGCTCACCACACACGCAATCCACAACGCTTTCAAAATCAGCCCTGAAGCATTCCGGACGCTTCTCCAGCTGTTCCTGGGCCTGCCCCCGACTTGCCTGATTGGAGTAACTCAGTGTGAGTGTGGCTTCCGTACGGAGGGCGGAGACCTAGCCACCCACATGCTGCGGTGTCCCACAGGCCCTGAGGTGGTGGGCGTCCACAATCTCCTACGGGACGCCCTGGCGGGCTTGATGCGCGACGCCGGCTACCGCGCCATCGTTGAAGTGAGCAATGTAATGCCCATCACCACGGATTCCCAGGGAGGCCATCACCGTCGCACCCTGGACATTGTGGGTGTACAACCTGGCGGAGGCCCACGAGCTTTGGTTGATGTGGTGGTGACTGAGGCATACAAGAGTTCCGCTTCCACACACATTGCTGGCCACGCAGTGGGAGGTGCTGAGCAGAAAAAGCTCCGACACTACTCAGACTACCCCCGCAGTGACCACCTCCTCCCGGCCGCAATCGACACTTTCGGCTGCTTGGGTCCTCGCTTCCATACCCTACTCGAGAACATAGCGAGTCTGGGATATGCACGACGCGAGGATATGCTCCCAGCCCAGATGGGTATGCCGGCAGCCTATCTGTCATTTCTGCGACGTCGAGTGTCAACCTGTCTGCAACGAGCTCAGGCGTATGCTCTGCATCAGAAAGCTGGTCGAGCCTTAGCTGCTGGCACAAGAGCTAGTCAATTGCCGTCCGGTATTCGAGCGTCAGCTAGCGACCTCTATGTGCTGACTCGTGGTTACTGAGCGGGTCAGCTTAGCAGCAGGTGACGTACATTTGTCCAATGTGCTTGCCTTTGTACTTGGCCACACATGGCCTCCCCATCTCTTTATATACACGCATTCTTGGAGCTGGTGATGGCAGGCGTGGAGACGCGCACCCACCTCTTTCAGGCTGCCCCGCGCGACTCCAATATCTGCTGCAGGCCCACGTGACTGTGGAAGGCGTGGCCATTTCTTCGACCAAGTGCATACTGCTGAATCCAAGCCACAGTACATGCTCAAGGTAAGGAAGGCAGCCTGCCAGGAGGAGATGTGGCTCCTTCAACGGAGCGAGGGCTGTGAAAGCCCAGCCCAGCAGGATTGGACAAGATCGGTTGGGCAGAACGGCGCTACAACCACACAGGAAGGATCAGCTCTTTCGATTTAAGGCAATGGCTGTCAGTTAAAGGAAAATACAAGGTTCAAAAAGGCCGGAAGGCGCAAAAAGCACGAAACTGCTCTCCATGGCTACTGCGTGGGGGCGCTTAATATCCTGCAGTCAGCAAGTGCAGATCAGAACATCCAGAGAGCGGAAAAGCGTCGCCCATCAGACTGGTAGCCCCTGTCGAAACCCGAAGGCAGCAGCCTAGGCGCGGATTGAACTACCCCGGCTGAGAAATAGGGTTTGGTTGAAGGGTACATGCAAGTGTCGCTAGTTATTTGCTCCCCACATCAGAGTTAAAAATAGCAAATTGAGACTTGAGCCTCAATTACTTATCAATCAGAGTCATATCATTCGAGTCCTAGTATCTAGATCGATGGACTCGATATGTAGACAACTTTGTCGAATCTATTTTTCCCCAATTGAGTCCCCACTTTCCATCTAAATTTTCAAGATGCACTTTTGCATACACCTGACCTCGCGGAGCATGTCTTATTGCCAAGGGATCCATCGCTTCCAAAGACACTAGCTTGGGGCAATTTATAACTCTAATATAGTCAAGTTGGGGGCACGATTTGAGAAGATCAAGGATGGCTTTCTTGTTCATGTACTCGCAATCGCTAAAGTGAACTTCTTGCAATTGCGGGGACGCCCTCGCTAGTGCAGCCAAGTCTTGCTGATGCACGCTCTGGTAACAGCTGAGCTTTCTTAGGGTACCACGTGAAGGACAAGTCCATGGAAGCACCTTGTAGTGCAACCGATAGAAGGCACCAATTTCCAACGTCACCAGTCGGCTGCATCCGGCCAGTGATGAAGCGAAAGACTCGCCTACTTGACGAGAGGAAAGCTGCAGCGAAGTCAGGTTGGGGCACCATGTACCAAATTCCTTGAAGTCGACCGTTGGCCCAACGCATAGGAAACGACTCTTCAGGGAGCGAAGAGATATCTTGGCGGGTAGCGCTTGCATGGCACCGACCATCTCGCACCTTTCCAAGCTCAAGTGTTCCAATCGGGGGGCGTTGACTAAGAATGCTGCAAAGGATGTCAATTTCAGGTGGCATCCATTCATTGTCAATGTTACAAGTGCTGGCGTTGCTGGACACGGTTCGAAAGGGTCTGGCCTGCTGATATCTGACTTTGCGTCGTGGTCAGCGTGCACATGTAGATCATGCAACTGCGGGCAGGATGAAGCCAGGGTTGCCATGGCAGTAATAGTAAGAGTCGCATCATCGGGCATGTGTAGCTCCACTTCTTCCAATCGTGATATGTTGAAATCTCCACTTCGTTGGGGCTGTAACCATTGGTTGCTCCAGCTTTGATGTAGCTGCAGCCTCCTCAGCTCACAGCATGCTATTATAAGTGCGTGGGCCCATTGCACAGAAAGATTGCTGCAATCCTGCACTCTGATGTCCTGCAGCAAGGGGCAACCCAAAGCCAACTGTCTGATGCCAGCGTCTGTGATGCTGCACCGATTTCTGATGTGGAATCTACGAAGCTGGGGCATATGATTGGCAATTGACTCCAAGCCAGCATCAGACACACGAGCTGGCTGCTGAAAGTCTCTGAAGAATCGCAGCTCGAGCTCTGTGAGTTGCTGACAAGATGCAGCAATGATGTGTAGATCTGCATCTGCATGAAGTGTGAGGTGATCAGAGTCAGCACTTGCGAACACCTGCCACTGAACGAGGTAGAGCTCAATGGAAGATTGTAGTTATTGACAACAGTAGCGGTATTAAGCAAGATTGGGCAGCATACTGGCAGGAAAAGGTGTTTACCTGCATCTGGCGTCATTAACAGGGCGAGGCTCTCGAGTGCCGTGAAGCTGGCAATGTCAGCTAGTGGCACGATGAGGCCTGTGAATGCAAATTCTATTGAAAGCTCTCGCACTACGTTGCTGAGCATGTGGAGGGCCTGGAGTCTGCGCTCGATCGCTGCATTTTCACCCTTCAGCCTGATTCGTAAATCGCTGAGCGTCGATATTTCCGACAGGAGGCAAAGTCGTCGTCAGGCACATCTTGGACATGTCCCCAAGCCTCGAGTTGAAGACTCAGATGCGACAGCGCAGGGAAAGCGGCGGCCAGGGCGCGGCCGAGGACCGCCGGCTCCTCCCCCTTGGCGTGATAACGACACCCGGTCCCACAGGCACACCTCCGTGATGGACGATTTGGCCAGGCGGCGCCACCGGCGACAGACGCGCACGATGGTGGCCCAGGCTGGCGGGGCGTAGGGCCTGGCGGCGGCGCGGGCCAGCACCGCCAGCAGGCACTCGTCCGGCAGGCGGTCCATGGCGGCGGAGTCATGAAATATCCCGTCGGTGGCTTATTCATGTTGGTCTGACAAGACATGTGAGGTGGCACGACACGCGGACGACTGAGACACGTCACCTATCCAATACTGTAAACCAGAATTCGCAAACACAGCACCTCTAGCTCAACTCAGGTCGCGTAAGTGTGGATTTGTCTTTGGAACTATCGATTGCACATCAACAGGCCAACCCCATCCAATCTCAACCACTCAAACACCCGTGCGTATCTGCCGCTGGACCGTAGATTTGGTATCCGAGAGGCAGCCCCAGCCTACCGCCCGAAACCGCTCAAAAGGCCTCGAAGCGAAGCCGAAAAGCCCTTAAAGCCCGCTCTGATGGGGATGACCCACCTTGACGAGCGAAGGCGGGTACCGGCCAGGCTAGCGGCGGGTAAAAGTGAGAGGGTGAGGTAATAGCAATCCCAGGCTACACTGGCCTTGGGGATTAAGGGTGGAGGGGTAAGGTCGGAAATAGCGGTCTCAGGCTACACTGGCCTTGGGATCGAGGCTGGAGGGAGGAGCCAAATGGGCCAAAGCTCCTGCTCCAAAGAGAGAAGGCGCGCGGTGCGCATTAAAGCGAGGCCAATTCAAGCCATTACATTGTTCAGGCAGAAAAAGAAAACAGAACATTTTCCGACCCAAGATAAGTGAGCGGAGGGCTGGGACAGAGTAGTTCACTCGGTCCAGTTTCCTTCTTTGAGCCGACTTGCCGCCGCCGCCGCCGCCGTCGCCGCCGTCGCTGCTGTTGTCGTCGCTGCCATTGTCGCTGCCGTCGTCGCTGCTGCTGTCGTCGTCGCTGTCCCCGCCGCCGCTGAACAACCAGCGGACATCGAGCGAGCGCTCCGGACGTGCCAGGAAGGTACGGGCTGGCGCATTAGGTCGCTCTGCTTGAGGAGCCTTCTACCGGTGAACTCTGTTAACCGGTACGTAAACCGGTACTTTGACAAGACACACGTGATCTTGTTTCATCCCCATCCATTGTATTGACTGCATCTTCGTGAGCATTCTGTACTGACCTAAGACCCTTCATTGGGCGTGAGACTGTTCAGTCCGAAGTCCCTTCGTTGGGCGTGATACTGTTCGGTCCGAAGTCCCTTAATTGGGCGTGATACTGTTCAGTCCGAAGTCCCTTCATTGGGCGTGATACTGGTTCTGTCCGAGCCCGTAGTAGGGCGTTCTCAATTCCGTTACTATTTCAAAGACCGATACCGACACTGAAACTGTTACGGTGACGGCTATTGGCCGTCAGTTTCGGATCTAGTCCTTGCATCGCTATCATTGCTTGGTGTTTCAGCTGCCTCTATACTTAAACTGGAAATCATCCGTCACAAGCTCCAGTTACCTTCTCATTCCGCTACTATTCTATCTATCTTATTCCAAAGCAAGTAATGCCCGTGTTTTTGGTTTACCATTTCTTTACACAATGTTTGGCGTTGCCGGTCACGTGGATTCAATGTTGTCACCTGCATTTCACACACATCTCTCCTATCGACGTCAACTAGCAACCGACACCATGTAGCACGACAGCGGGCCTCATCGCGCAGGGGCCGACGCCGAGCCGCCGGCTGCAGCGACTCGACTGCGGAGGCGGGTAAATGCAGAGGAGAGAAGAAGGAGGGGAGGCCCGCGGTGCGCATGATATTGAAAGGGAGGCCAATGAAGAAGGAGAACCAGCTTTCCCCTCAGCTCATCTGACTTCCTACTGCTGACACGGGGGTACTAAGGGCCGATTCACACCGGAAAGGGACGGCTGCGGCCGAGGGGTACGTGTCGCGCGGTCTTTGTCAATGCTCGAGGTCACAAACTTGCCAATGCAAGGTCATCCAAGGCCAATTGGCGTTCGTCCGTCCCGGTGTGAATTGGCCCTCAGAGCGCCCTGTTTGCCTAGCCTTAGGCTCCGTCATGAACACCTGTATGCATCTGGCTGGCCTTTTAAAGCCGCTCTTTTTATATGAGCAGCCGCTTTCGTTCTTTCCAAGGTATGGCTGTCAGAGGCCGGTCCACAATTCAACAAGGCCTAAACGGACCGGAAGGCGCAAAACCACGAATCTCCACTATTTTGCCTCTGCAGAAGTCATGGACTCCATGACTTCTGCCATTGACAAAGGAGCAGGGGCCGCGGGCTATGAAAGGCCAGCCCAAATGGACTGATCAAGGTTAGAAGGGGCCCACAAATTTAGGTCACACCCTGAATCACACAGCTATGCAAGTACCACGAAGGATGGTCGCTTAGCAACCCACAATTAGCAGCTGCGAGTCAGAAAGAGTAGTAGCTGGAAAGCAGTCCCCTTTGCAATTGCCAGAGGCGGCAGCTTAAGCACGGCCAACTTGCACCTGCAAGGCGTGGCCGTGGACGCTGTGTTGGAATGGACAGGCGGACACAGATACAACTGCACAAGCGAGCCAGCGGCATGGATGTCAGCCTGTTCGCCCCGTGCCGCCATTGGGACACCACGCGACGCGGAAGCCGGGTCAGCAGGTCCAGCCACTGAGACCCGAACGCCCCGTGGACGTCACTGGTCAGTGGAGGAGACTCGCCAGATTAGGCTTGGCGCACCTGAGTCACCTAGCTTTGGTGCTCTGCAAGATTGGAGGAGATGGTGGGGTAGGTGACGTGGCAGATTACATTAGGTTGTTCGCTGGTTACGTAGAATCTGAGGTCCAACCAAGAGCAAATTCTTCATTGCTAGTGTGCCTTGTCTTTCTTCTACGATATGCCTCATTCTACGAAATGCCTCAGATAGTCTAGGTCACCTGAAACTCTGTATGCAGAATGAATTAACGATCCATGACTTCAGGTTGTGTTCTGATCATCATGGTGATGTCTGTGGAGGATGTACATTAAGCAGATGCATCAATTTCTCTGCATCAATTTCTTTTGCTACTATACTTCAAGAGTTGGTCAACCACGAAACCTGTGGACCTATGCAGGTTATCTCTTTCAGCAGTTGCAGGTACGTCCTATCTATGTTGATGACTACTCATGGTATCTGACTGGTGCCTTCTCAAAGACACAAGGTGAGTACTCTAAAATCTAGGAGGAAAATGTGAGAGCTAATTTGTATCTAAGTGGAGGAGATAATAGGGGTAGGTATGTATCCTCGCAATCTGATTACATCATGTCTAGTAGTATCCGACAAAGGAGAATGATCTCATACATACAGCAGCAGATTGGAGTGGCAGAGAGGTGAAATTGTGTTACTGTCGGAAGTGCTCAAATATTGCTTCATTGAGCACATTTTCTCAGCATTTATGGATTGAAGCAGCTTTGGATGCAGTCTACCTTATCATTACTTCTCTAACTCAAACTCCACACAAATTGACACCAGCAGAAGCTTCGACCTTGACAAGCAACTGTCACTCCTAAGAACTACCAGTTGTGATGCTTTCGTCCAGGCTTCTATAATACAGGGACAGTAATGCCTGATTGTAACCAGTAGCCTTTTCTCTTGCAGGTAACTTCACTAAGCTCCACATTCTGGTTCTACGTAGTAGCATTCCAATCAATCAGCAACAGCCTTCTTGCACCACATGTTGAGTCTTTTGGGCTATTTGTAAGCAAGATGGAGTACCTACATCATTGTCTGAAAGAGATGGAAGCACCTTGACTACTTGTCCGAAAGGGTCACAGACTTCCTTGTTGGTTGGATCGTCTTATCTTTCTTATTGAGGATCGGCAACTCCCTTACCTAGCATTTCTATAACTTTTTCTCCCAGCTCCTGCACATTAGCTAGTCTTAACTTCGTCATCTCTACATCCATCCAATGAAATCTCTTGATAAGTTTTTGGACGCAATGTGGTTGTTCCTTATGTATCTCATCTGCAGTATATCATGTTGTAAGTCTTCTCCAACACAGACCACATCTTCAGTGTCAAGATGTGAAAATGCCGCTTCAGTGGTATATTCTTCTTAGAAATAACAGTCAGTTTTTGATCACTTTTGCATCTCTGATTGGAAATGATGACAGGTAAGCTTCACAAAGTCGATCATACCCAACAAGTATATCAAGAGCACATCTGGGATTAAGGGTTGAAAACGGAATTCAGATGGTTGTCTTGATTGGTTCGATATCAGATTTGTTGCTGAGTCCCATACGCAGAAATGAGGTCTTGACTTGCTTGTGTAAGCTTTTTCCGATACTGACACTACATCGATGAGAATGATTCTCTCGATGTAGTGCATCACTTGGTGCATCACTCAAAGCACAGATGCATCAAATGGATGTAAGCGTTGCACTTCTATCGGTAATAGAGAAGAAGAGATATATATGCAACAATCTGAGGGTCAAGCTGTGCAGTGGCAGGAGAATGTTGTTGCAGACTGCAGGAGTCAATCTATGCTCGAACAAGCCCCAAGAGCTTGATAACCATGTAGAATAAATAATGTTTGTTGCAATAAGATCCTTCGAGTGTCAAGCTGAGTATACTATCTACATAAACATTCAAGTCAGTCCTGAACGCCCTTTCTTTGTACGTTGATCATATGTTGATACCATGCATGGTGCTAAATTCATCAAGTTAAAAAATGGAAGTCTGTGGAATATGAGATGCCTAGTCTGAGGAGATCAAAACAGCTGCTCATTTTCGTCAGCAATAAAGCGCATCATGAGGTATTTGAAGGGAACCCTAGCAATATGTCTTGTTTATTAGTAGTCTCTCTCAAAATCTAAACTTTGTATGATTGCTATCTTGCTTGGTGAATTGGCTTGAAAGCACCTCGTACTTATCCAAGCTATCCTCGGAGTGTTCTGCCTTCCGGGTGCCTCACCAGAATGGCACGCTGGAAGTGTGGGGCTAGCCAGGAGGTTGTGTCTGACGCTTGTGCCCACATACTGCAGCGCGTACAAGATGAGACATTAACAAGTCACGATGCTCCTTAGAAATTTCCAGGATCCACGAGGTCAGCCACCAGGTGGCACTGACAGCTTCTCGCAGAAGGCCGTTCAGATGGCCCTGACGGACACCATACGCGCCATCGCCAACCTCATCCAGCACACATATGGTGGAAGCCTGCAGATCGTTGCTAGATTGTTATCAGGGGACAGCGTCGAAGACAGCCGTCTGGCCACATCAATCGCCAAGGCTGTGTGTCAAAGTGGAGCCAAGACCAAGCACGACGAACACTCCCCGAAGAGTGAATGTTTTTTTGTGTATTCAACTATGTTTATGGGGCCTGTATCAATCTTGCTGCCACTGCTGGCACAATGCTATCTCTCAAGGCGACAGGCCACGAGCAGAAGCAGCCAATTTCACATACTTCAAATAGTCTTCTCATTGACCGTATTCGCCTCTTCACTCGCTGCAGCAAGAGCAGGCATTTACTATGAATCTAGGTATTCAGCGCGCTCTAGCGGCAGCTTCTGCTTTGGTGGGCTACCTCCTTCCCTTTCTTTCCTTCTGGTGTGGCCAACAATGGCAGCTATGTGCAACAAACATGCTAGCCTGCATTTAAGTTGCTATGATAGAAGGCTCACAACATCACAAGTAAGCTCCTTGAGCTAAATGACTTCCAGTCAATGCTACTGTGAGAGGCCATTAGCACGCGGTGATCAACAAAAATGGGTAGAATCAAGTCCAATCATTGCTAGTTCCATGTACCTCAGAAGTATGAGAGACATCAACTTTGCTTGAGCCTCAGTTCCATCTCAAATTGGGTGCTCAGTGTTACATTGAGATCGATGGACTCGATATGTAGAATACATCATCACACCTTCCCCCCAATTGAGTCCCCACTTTCCATCGACTAACTCTAGATGCACTCTCTCATACATATGACCTCGTCGGACATGCAATCCGTATGCCAAGCGATCCATCACTACTGGAGAAAGCTTAGAGCAGCCCAGGATTTTGATGTAACTAAGTTGAGGGCACAAGGAGAGAAGATCAAGGATGGCCTTCTTGTTCATGGTGTTGCAGCTTCGTAAGTGCACCTCTTCCAACCGTGGGGACGCCCTTGCTAAGGCAGCCAAGTCTTGCCAATGCACATTTTCACAAGTGAGAGCTCTCAGGCTTCCAAGGTGGGGACAGGTCCACGGGAGCCGCCTCTGGCGCAACCGATGGTAGGCCTCAATTTTCAAAGTCACAAGTTTGTTGCATCCGGCAAGTGATGAAGCCAAGTTCTCCCCGTCAGATTGTGCTAAAGAGAGCAAGGAAGTAAGGTTGGGGCACCATTTACCAAACTCCCAGTAGTCAAACAACGGCCCAACCAATGATGAACAACACTCGATGGAGCGAAGAGAAACCATCACGGGTAGTGCTTGCACAACACCGAGCAACTTGCAATCCTCCAAGGTCAAGTTCTCCAACAGGGGTGCACCGACTAAGAATGCTGCAAAGGATGTCATGTCAATGAACTGGAATCCTGTCATTGTCAATGTCACAAGCGCTGGCATAACTGCACAATTCTTCAATAGGTCGAGCCTGCTGACATCCGTGCGCGGGTCGGTGACAGCGTGCACGTGTAGTTCACGCAATTGCGTGCAGGATAAAGCCAGGATGGCCATGGCAGTATTCGTACTGGAATCCGCATCATCGGACATGAAGATCTCCACCATTTCCAATCGTGATATAGTCAGATGTCCGGCATGTGAAAATCGTAGCTCTGGGTCATTCCACTTTTGGTGAAACCGCAGTCTCCTGAGCTCAGGGCATGCTTCAAGAACCGCATGGACTGAGTGTGCGGACACATTGGCGCAAAAGTGCATGCTGATGTCTTGCAGCAGCGTGCAACCCAAAGCCACCTGCCTGATCCCATCGTCCGTGAAGCTGCGGCAAAAGTGTACGCGGAATCTGCGAAGCTGGCGCAAATTCCTGCCAATCAACTCCAAGCCAGCATCAGTGAAACCACCCGACCGATCCTGCTCGGATTGCCACAGCAGAAGCTCTGTGAGGTGCCGGCAAGCAGTAGCGATCGTGTGGATGTCATCATCTGCAATATCCAAACAGGTGAATAAAGTCAGCACTCAGTCACCCCAATGATGCAGGATAGAGCTTGGCTTCCAACATATGAAAAGGTGGCATCAGCAGTCACGCAGCAGGAACTTGGGTAGCATAGCACTTGGCAGCATGAGGCAAGTACCAGTGGCTAGCGAACTGGTCACTGTGAGGCTCTCGAGTGCCGTGAAGCCGGCGACGTCAGCCAGGGGCAAGACAAGGCACGTCTTGTTCAGTGTAAGCGCTCGCACGACGCTGCTGAGCGCAGTGAGAGACCGGAAGGTGCGCTGCAACTCCACGTTGTCGATCTCGTCGTAGTACTCCAGCCCCGCCACCTCGATTCGCAGGTCGGTGAGTGTCGATACTGCCGACAGGCAGCGGAGGTCCTCGTGGGGCACGTCGTCAAAGTGGAGGCTGAGGCGCGCCAGGGCGGGCAAGGCGGCGGCCAGCCCATCGCCGAGCACCGGCGGCTCCCCCGGGCCGGACCCTTGGCGCTCCCGGTCCCACAGCGAGACCTCTGTGATGGCGGCTTTGGCCAGGCGGCGCCACCGGCGGCAGACGCTGACGATGGCGGCCCAGCCCGGCGGCGCGCCCGGCCTGGCGGCGGCGCGCGCCAGCACCGCCGTCAGGCACTCGTCCGGCAGGCCTTCCATGGCGGCCCGCGGCGGCATGCGGGAGGGCTCGGCCTCGGGGCCCAGCGGGAGGAGGAGCCCTTCGACTGCCACGTTAAACCGGCGCCGCCAAAGGCTCGCCGCCGCAAGAAGACGGCGGGCTCCCGCTGGGCCGCGTCTCGGCGGTCGGCGGCGCAGGCCACTCTGACGGCGTCGTGCGCGGGCTGCCGCTGCCGCTGCCGGGGCCGGGCTCCTCAAGGCGCGGGGGGCTCGGGGCTGGAATGGAGAGCGAAGGCGTGGCGGTGCGCATGGAAAGGGAGGCCAATTCGAGCCTTACAGAAGTCCTGGTAACGGGGCAATGAGCTGGCTAAGGGGGACATTGATATCCCCGACAGGGGAAGACGAAACGGGTGCTGATGCCTAAAGAGCGGCTGTGAAAGCCAGCCACGGGCTGCGGCGCCGCAGATGGGCGCTCGCAGCGAGCTCCCACCTTCCGGGTGCCTCACCACCATGGCACGCTGTAAGTGTGGGGCAAGCCAGGAGGTTGTGTGTGGCCCTTGTGGCCCACATACTGCAGCGTGCACGAGGTGAGACATCAATCAAGTCACGATACTCCTGGGAAGACTCAGGATCCAGTAGGTCAGCCACCAGGTGGCACTGACAGTCTCTTGCAGAAGCCCGTCCAGATGGCCCTGACAGACACCACACGCGCCAGCGCCAACCTCATCGAGCACAGATATGGTGGAGGCCTGCAACTCGTTGCTACACTTTTATCCAGGGCAGCGTCGAAGACAGCCGTCTGGCCACGTTAACTGCAAAGGCTAGGTACAAAGCGGAGCACGCAGGCCAAGACCAAGCACGCCGAACACTTCCCGAATGTGAATTCCTGAGTTATCAAATATGTCCATGGGGCCTGTATCAAACTTGCTGCCACAGCTGGCACAAGGCAATCTCTCGCGGCGACAGGCCACAAGCAGGAGCAGCCAATTTCACATGCTTCAAGTAGTCTTACCTTGTTTGACTGCATGCGACTCTCCCACTCGCTGCAGCAAGTGCAGGCATTTGTCAAAACCATTTACTAGCGCCGTCCAGCGGCAGCTTCTCGTTTGGTGGGCTACCTCCTTCCCTTTCTTTCCTTCTGGTGTGGCCAACAATGGCAGCTATGTGCAACAAACATGCTAGCATGCATTTGAGTTGCTATAACAGAAGGCTCTCAGCATCAAAAGTAAGTTCCTTAAGCTAAACGATTTCCAGTCAATGCTACAGTGAGAGGCCATTTGCACGCCTCTGATCACCAAAAGTAGGGAGCATGTATTCCAGAAGTATGAGAGACATCAAATTTGCTTGAGCCTCAGTTCCATCTCAGACTCGGTGCTCAATGACATATTGAGATCGATGGACTCGATATGTTAAATACATCATCACACATTCCCCCAAATCGAGTGCCCGATACGTAGAAGGTATCAGCACACTCTTATCCCCCCAATCGAGTCCCCACTTTCCATCTACTAACTCTAGATGCACTCTCTCATACACATGACCTCGTCGGACACGCAATCCGCATGCCAAGCGATCCATCACTACTGGAGAAAGTTTTGAGCACTCCATGAGTCTAATATGACCAAGTTGGGGGCATGAGTAGAGAAGATCAAGGATGGCCTTCTTCTTCAAGGTCTTGCACTTTTGTAAATGCACATCTTGCAACCGTGGGCACGCCCTTGCTAACTTAGCCAAGTCTTGCCAATGTACATTTCCACAAATCAGGGCTCTCAAGCTTCCAAGGGGGGGACAGGTCCACGGAAGCCGCCTTTGGTGCAACCGATGATAAGCCTCAACTTTCAGAGTCACAAGTTTGTTGCATCCGGCAAGTGATGAAGCCAAGGCCTCCCCTTCAAATCGTGCTAATGTAAGCAAGGAAGTCAGGTTGGGGCACCATTTACCAAACTCCCAGTAGTCAAACAATCGCCCAACCAAAGATGAAGAACACTCAATGGAGCGAAGAGAAAGCATCGTGGGTAGTGCTTGTGCAACACCGAGCAACTTGCAATTCTCCAAGGTCAAGTTTTCCAACAGGGGGGCACCGACTAAGAATGCTGCAAAGAATGTCATGTCGATGAACTTGAATCTTTTCATTGTCAATGTCACAAGCGCTGGCATAGCTGCACAATTCTTCAATAGGTCGAGCCTGATGACATCCAGGCGTGCGTCCTCCACAGCGTGCACATGTAGTTCACGCAATTGCATGCAGGATAGAGCCAGGATGGCCATGGCGTAGTCTGCACCGGCATCATCGGACATGGAAAATTCCACCATTTCCAAGCGTGATAAATTCAGATGTCCAGCATGTGAAAATTGTAGCCCTGGTTCATCCAGAATTTTTTGAAATCGCAGTCTCCTGAGCTCAGGGCATGCTTCAATAACTGCATGGACTGAGTGTGCCGATAGATTGGGGCAATAGTGCATGCTGATATCCTGCAGCAGCGTGCAACCCAAAGCCACCTGCCTGATCCCGCTGTCCATGATGTTGTGGCAAAAGTGTACGCGGAATCTGCGAAGCTGGCGCAAATAACTGGCAATCGACTCCAAGCCAGCATCAGTGAAACCAGCCAACGGATCCTGCTGGGAGTGGCACAGCAGAAGCTCCGTGAGGTGCCGGCAAGCAGTAGCGATCGTGTGAATGTCATCATCTGCAGTATTCGATTAAAGAGTTGAAGTCAGCACTTGGTCACCCTAAGAGCTTGGCTTCAAACATACTACAAAGTGGCAGCAGTCACGGGGCAGGAACTTGGGTAGCACAGTTCTTGGCAGCATGAGGGCAAGTACCAGTGACTAGCGAGTCGGTCAGGGTGAGGCTCTCGAGTGCCGTGAAGCCGGCGATGTCAGCCATGGGCAAGGCAATACGCGTCTGGTATAATGTGAACGCTCGCAGGACGCTGCTGAGAGCAGTGAGCGACCGTATGGTGCGCTGAAGCTCCACATAGTCGCCCTCATCGTAGTACTCCAGGTCGCAACGCAACGCCAGCTCGACTCGCAAGTCGGTGAGCGTCGATAAAGCTGACAGGTAGCGGAGGTCCTCGTGGGGCCGGGGCACGTGGTCAAAGTGGAGGCTGAGGCGCGTCAGGACGGGGAGGGCGGCGGCCAGCGCAGTGCCGAGCACTGGCGGCACCCCCGGGGACTGGAATTGTTGGCGCTCCCGGTCCCGCAGCGAGACCTCTGTGATGGAGGCTTTGGCCAGGCGGCGCCACCGGCGCAGACGCTCACGATGGCGGCCCAGCCCGGCGGCGCGCCTGGCCTGGCGGCGGCGCGCGCCAGCACCGCCGTCAGGCACTCGTCCGGCAGGCCGTCCATGGCGGCCCCCGGCGGCATGCGGAGGGCTCGGCCTCGGGGCCCAGAGGGAGGAGGAGCCCTTCAGCTGCCACGTTAAACGGGCGCCGCCAAAGGCTCGCCGCAAGAAGACGGCGGGCTCTCGCTGGGAGCGCGCCGCCGCCGCTGGGCTGCGCCTCGGCGGTCGGCGGCGCAGGCCGCTCTGGCGGCGTCGTGCGCGGGCTGCCGCTGCCGCTGCTGGGGCCGGGCTCCTCAAGGCGCGGGGGCTCGGGGCTGGAATGGGAAGAGAGAAATGTTTCTTCTTTTTTGGGCTGGCTTTTCCAGCCCCTATCCTCAATGGGCGAGCACTTTCTCTGAGAAAGGCGCGCGGTGCGCATGACAAGCGAGGCCGAGTCGAGCCTTACAGAACCCGAGTAACGGGGCAATGAGCTGACTAAGAAGAATGTGCTCGCCCATAGAGAAGAGTGGCTGGCAAAGCCAGCCCAAAAAGAATGGACAATATTCCAAGCCAAAGAAAGAGGAGCCGAAAATGAACTACACTACAGACCATGCCTTCTGAACTAGGACGAAGACATCAGCCAGAGGACGCTCAGTAACCTCTAGTCAGGACATGCAAGTCGGAGTAGCTAGTCGGGGAAAGACGTCGCCCTGACGGAAGCCGGAGGCCGCCGCCAAAGCTCGGCCGGCGCGCAAGTGGACCGCGAACGCAAGGGACCGCTGAAGCGAGACGGCCAACCGCATGCGGAAGACCTGCGCGAGGGACACGGCGACATTGAAGCCGGGCTGCTCGCCCTGCTGCCCGTGGCGGCGGGCCGCGGCCTGCTGCGCCAGGCGGTGAAGCAAGTCGAGCCACTTTGCGCCGAAGGCCCCGTGTACGTCGACTGCAAGGGGAACAAACTCGTCGCCCACCGGGTGGTCTGCGTATTTACGCTCCTTGGCGTCCGCCGCTTGGCGGACTGCGTAGCCCGCCTCCTCCGACGATCGCTTGGCGCTGCCGGAGACAACACAGTCAGTCGTGACCACATCGGCGATGAGCCGAGGCCCCCCGCCGAGCGCGCTGGCGACGAGATCGGCCCGCCGGGTGTGGACGCGGCCATCCGCCCCAGCGGTCGGAGGCATGATGCTGGTACTCTCGAGCGCCACCGTATAACCGGCCTCGACAAAGATGCCAAACATGGCGTTCCGCAG
>WELB01000095.1:120904-141901 GCA_009602725.1 Spirogloea muscicola
AGGTCGCTAACCGATGCATGAATACTAGATGTCAGGTACGAAGCCCTTCTGTCACCAACTAGAGCTCGCCCAGCTTTCTGATGCAAGGCATTAGCCTGAGCTCGCTGCAAACAGGCCGAAACTCGACGTCGCAAGAACGACAAATATGCAGCTGGCAAGCCCATTTCAGCCGGAAACACATCTGCACGTCGTGTGTAGCCTAGATTGGCAATGTTGTGGAGGAGGGTGTGAAATCGAGGACCCAGACAGCCATAGATGTCGATTGCCGCTGGCAGGAGCTGGTCGCATCGAGGGTAGTCGGAGTAGTGCTGCATCTTCCTTTGTTCTGCACTGCCCACTGCGTGACCAGCGATGTGTGTTGACGCTGGACCTTTATACGCCTCAGCGACTAGGTGACTCTGATGGTCCAATCACAGCCTATCTGGATGAGCCCCGATGGACCTGACGCTCAACCGCGCGCCAATCTCACAGGCATCCCACTTGGTAAAAGCCTGCGACTCTATACCGAAGTTGTCATCCGGGTAAAGGTTAAGGGTTGGCCAGCCATCTCGCCAGGTTTTCCCTGGCTTTTGAGCTACTTACACTCCTTGCTCAACTGGTCTCCTCAAAGAATCTGCACTGCTGTCGAAGGCTTTTATGTGCAGCAATCATGCTAACCTGCAATAAATGTGCTGTATTTGAAGCTCTCACACCAATAAAATGAGATCCTTAAGCTAAACGACTTTGATTCAAGCCTCTGTAAGAGGTCAATGATGATACTTCCCACACGCAATGGTCACAAGTGGGTCCTAATCTATGCAGTCATTGATAGTACCAAGCAACTCACGAGAATGAGAAATGGCCAACTCTGCTTGAGCCTCGGTTTCATCTCAATCAGAGTGCGCAGACTTGCATCCAGATCGATGGACCCGATATGTAGAATACATCACCAAATCTTCACTCCAACTGAGTCCCCACTCTCCATCTACTAGTTCTAGATGCATTCTCTCATGCACATGATCTCGCAGGACAGGCAGTCCGCGTCCCAAGCGATCCATCACTTCTGAAGTAAGCTTAGAGCAGTCCAGAATTCTGATGTAAGCAAGTTGGGGGCACAAAGAAAGAAGGTGAAGGATGGTCTTCTTGTTCACGGTGTCGCAATCTTGCAAATGCACTTCTTGCAACTGTGGGGACGCTCTCGCCAAAGCAACCAAGTCTTGCCGATGCACATTTGCACAGATCAAAGCTCTCAGAGATTCAAGTGGAGGACAGGTCCATGGGAGCAGCCTGTACTGCAATTGACGGTAGCAGTCAAGCTTCAAAGTCACCAACTTGCTGCATCCAGCAATTGAGGAAGCCAAGGCCTCGCCTTCCCATTGTTGCTCAAGCAGCAAGGAAGTCAGGTTGGGGCACCATGCACCAAATTGCCAGAAGTCAAATGTTGACCCTGTATTTACACCCTTAAGGAAGCAAAGCGATATCTTGGAGGGTAGTGCTCGCGTAGCACCAAGCAATGTGCAATACTTCAAGCTCAGGTCCTCCATCTGGGGAGCTTTGAGTAAGAACGCTGCAATGGACGTCATCTTGATGTTGACAGACCCCAAGGTCAAGGACACTAGGGCGGGCATAGCTGGACAAATCTCCAGGTCGAGCGTGCTGACATCCAACGGTTGATCTTTCATTGCGCATACATACAATTCACGTAGATGCAAGCAGGATGAAGCCAGGGTGGCCATGGCAGAAATGATGACACCCACATCATCAGGCACACTGAACTCCACCGCTTCCAACAGTGAGAAATGAGGGCATCCAGCCTGCGGGAAGCAGAAAACCTCGTCTCTCCAAGTTTCGAAAAAGCTCAGCCTCCGCAGCTCAGTGCACGCTACAATCACCATGTGAAGAGATTGTACAGAGAGGTTGGGGCAATGTTGCAGGCTAATGTCTTGCAGCAGCTGGCAACCCGAGGCCAACTCCCTGATCCCATTGTCCGTGATGCTGCGGCAATTGAAGATGAGGGATATGCGAAGCTGGGGCATATGTCTGGCGATGGACTTCAAGCCAGTATCAGTGATACCGGCCGACCCGTCGTCCAAGAGCCGCAGATGCAGCTCTGTGAGGTGCCGGCAAGAAGCAGCAATATTGTGTATGTTTGTATCTGCATCGGCCGTAGTGATCAGACTCAGCAATGTATCGGGACTGGATGAAGGTAGAGGTTGAACTTAGACATACTAGTCTGTGCACCAGTAGCAGTACGCAGCACGCAGCAAGGATTTGGGAGGCTTATGAAAAGCATAGGCACGTACCATCAGCTCGCGCATCGGCCAATGAGAAAGAAGAGAACTTGAGGCTCTCGAGAGCTGTGAAGACTGCAATGTCAGCCATGGGGATGACGTGGGAGGGCGTACTACGTATTATGAGGGCTCGCACTACGTTGCTGAGCATAGTAAGATCCCGAAAGGTGCGGTGCAGCTCATCGTCACCAGTCTCCATACTATCGCTCTCCGCCATCGCGACTCGCAAGTCAGTGAGCGTTGAGATGGCCGACAAGAGGTGCAGGTCGTTGGGTTGCATAACATTAATGGTGAGGCGCAAGCGCGTCAGAGCAGGAAAGGTGGCGGCCAGCGCAGGGCCCAGCACCGCCGGCTCGCACCGGCCGTGAGCACGAGTCAGCCGGTCCGTGAGGGAGATCTCCGTGGTGGCGGCTTTGGCCAGGCGGCGCCACCGGCGGCAGACGCTCACGAAGGCGGCCCAGGCGGGCGGGGCGTAGGGCCTGGCGGCGGCCCGCGCCAGCACCGCCAGCAGGCACTCGTCCGGCAGGTCATCCATGGCGGCGGGCCTCGTCGGGCGGTAAGGCCGGCGCCGAGCCGTTGCCGCGAGGACTGCTGTGGAGGGCCGCCAACTGACGCGGGGGCTAGAAAGTATGGACAAGGTAGGAACCGGAAAGCGCGACAATTTACACACAGCAAAGCAAGTACCACGAAGCATAGAAAGAAAGCGGCTGCTGATATGAAAGAATCGGCTGTGAACTGCCAGCCAGATGCATACAGGTGTTCATGACGGAGCCAAAGGCTAGGCAGACAGGGCGCCCTCAATACCCCCGTGTCAGCAGTAGGAAGTCAGATGAGCTGAGGGGAGGAAGAGCAACCCCGCTGCGCAAGCCAGAGGCTGCTGCAAGGGCGCGACCAGCGCGGCGGTGCAAAGCAAGCGCTTGGGAGCGCTGCAGGGACATAGACAGTCGCATACGGTAGCAGGACACCAGACCCAAAGGCACCGAGCCACCGGGAAGGGCAGCACCCCGCCGGGTGGTCCTTGTAACGTACGAAGCATAGCAGTACCCCTGCCGATGAGATGGATGGAGGCGGCAGCCTACGCACGGCCAGCGGCAGCTCGGGGCCGCCCTTTGAGGCCGAACCCTCCGCAGAACCACAGGTCCGCCGCCATGGACGACCTGCCGGACGTCTGCCTCTCCGCGGTGCTGGAGCGCGCCGCCGCCAGGCCACAGGCCCAGCCAGCTTGGGCCGCCATCGTTCAAGTGTGCCGCCGGTGGCGCCGCCTTGCCCGAGCCGCCATCGCGGAGCTCTCTCTGCGGGTCCGGGGTGGTGGTCACGGCTCTCCCGGGCGGCCGGGGGAGCCGGCGATGCTGGGCCCTGCGCTGGTCGCCACCATCCCTTCTCTACGCGCCTCAGTCTTGACTTCCGCTACCTGCGAGGCCACCGTCACGCCACCGGACTCCACTTCCTGTCGGCTATCACGACGCTCACCGACTTGCGAGTCAGGCTGGCGGGTGTTTGTACATTCGATGATGACTACGACAACGCTGAGAACCTGCAGCCGCAACTTTGGGGCCATAAGCTTGCTCAGAAACGTAGTGCGAGCGCTCACTTTGGATGACACGCGTCTTTACTTTTCCCTGGCTGTCATTGCCGGCTTCACGGCACTTGAGAGCCTCTCATTGACCTACTCGCGAGCTGCCGGTAATGTCCTGTTGCTCTTATATATCGCCTGATGTCTTGCTGCATGCTTCTGCTTGTTCCACGCACAAATACGTCTGAACCCAACAGCTCTGTTTCGCAAACAGTTGCAGATACCCAGTTGCTGGCTTGGTATCTTCTCATCTCAAGCAGATGCAGACATACACATCATTGCTGCTGCTTGCCGGCACCTGACAGAACTAGAGCTGTGGCTCTCCAACGAGAGGACACACTGGTCTGCTCGCATCACTGATGTTGGCTTGGAATCAATCTCCAAGCATGTGCCCCAGCTTCGCAAACTCCACATCCGAGACTGCACCAGCATTACTGACAATGGGATTATGCAGTTGGCCATTGGTTGCTCGCTGCTGCAAGATTTTAGAGTGCAATATTGACCCAATCTCTCTGTTCAATGTGCTTATGAGATTCTGAGGACGTGCCCGGAGATGAGGAGGCTGCGTTGTCAAAAAAACTGGAGCTGCCATTGGCTGCATTCCGCGCCAACTGCAACTTTTGATATGTCAAGGCTGGAAGTACTGGAGTGTTACGTGCCCGATGGTGAGGCTGTCACCTCTACTGCCATGGCTACCCTGGCTTCATGCTGCACACAATTGCGCGAACTACATGTGCACACTATTTGCATCCCGCATCCAGATGGCAGCAGGCCAGACCCCTTGGAGAATTGTCCACCTACGCCAGCGCTTGTGAACTTGTCAATGAGGGGATTCACATTGAGAATCACATCCTTCCTGGCGTTCTTATTCAATGCCCCTCAATTGGAGAGACTGAGCTTAGAGGCTTGCGACTTGGTCGGTTCAATACAGGCGCTTCCCGCTATATCTTCTCTTCGCTTCCTTGAGTGTCGTTCATTATTTTTCAAGCCAGCAGTTGACTTCTGGCAATTTGGTAAGTGGTGCCCAGATTTGACTTCCTTGACAACAATCATGTCACATCGTGGAGCCAATATGTTGGCTTCATCAATTGCAGGATGCAACAGATTGGTGACTCTCAGAGTTGGGGCCTATTCTGGGGAACGTCAGGAGCAACTCTCGTGGACCTGTCCTCCACTGGGAGCCTTGAGAGCAATAATCTGCACGAGAGTGCATTGGCAAGACTTGGCTGCAATCACAAAGGCGTCACCGCATTTGCAAGAAGTGAATCTGAGAGACTGCGAACCGTGAACGTGGAGGTAGTCCTTGACCTTCTCTCTTTGTGGTCCGAACTTCATTATGTCAGATTCTGGCTCTGCTCTTCAGATTTGGTAGATGGCTTAGCAAACGAAGTGCACATTCTCCGAGGCATGTAAACGAAGTAGTACACCTAGAACTTGTAGATGGAGACTGGGGCCTCGATTGGGGTGATTATGATCCGGATCGCATAGAGGCAATCTCTACGACATATCGTGTCCATCGATGTGGACAATGTGTTCACTACTCTCTTTGAGATGGAAGCGAGGCTCAAGCAAAGTTGCTGTAGTACTTGTCAATGTGGGGTACATGGAAGTAGCAATACTTGCACAGTGTAATTGCCAACTTGCGATGATCACTGTGGCATGCAGATGGGCTCTCTTAGATGGTGCCATTGTTAAGCTTAAAATGGAACCTTGATGCAAATCATGGGAGCCATCATTAAGAGTGAGGCCATTGCAGGCTAGCGCGATTGCGCAAAGAATTCGCATTGCCAGTACACAAATACAGCTTGATGCAAAGCACAATCTCGTCTGAAAACTGGTGAACCCAAACAATGTGATTAGCTGGCAATGGCAGGGGAAGATGTAGTTGTGCAGCTCCTGCACCAGGTTCGAGCCATGATCGGCTGCATGGTTACGAGGATACATTTGCAACACAGGTCGGAGAGCAAGCGGGGCCCTGTATGAGGAACTGGCTGCTAGGAGCCAAATGGACAAGTGTGGGACAGCTGAGTATACTCTTCCTTTAGAGGGCGGTGGCTGTGATCGGCCAGTCAAGAAAGAGATGACCGAGGTTGGAAGTGACCAGAAAAAGCGTAAACACAAGAAAGAAGAGTGCCTCTTCCAGTAAAGGGCGATGGCTGTGATTGGCCAGCCCAGAAAAAGAATGGACAAAATTCGAAGGGGCCAGAAAAGCGCTAAAGCACACAAAATATCAAGTGGCCAATGGGTGCTCAATGTGCCGTAGTGAGCAGCCAACGGTCAGAGAAATTAGTTTCTGGGGTAGCAGGCCCCCTGTCTCTAGCCCGAGGCAGCAGCCAGGCGCGACCGTCGCGCAGATGCAATGCGTGTGCCGTTGATTGCTGCAGCGATACTTAACAGGCGCATAAGATACACCTCGGCTCTTTGGACCTTGTCCAATCTTTTTGGGCTGGCCATCCACCGCCACTGCCTTAATTTGGAAGAGCTGTTCTTAGTTGGGGGTTGACAGTATGCAAGAGGTGCATAAGCGGACTGCCCTCTGCGCAAGTTCGGGGTGGTCCGCAAGCAGCACATCGTGGGCCGGGTGAGGAGCCGCCTGGAAGGGCAGCGAGGCGGGTTCCACGTCCACAGCCGCCTGCTCCAGCATGTGACAACATGTCGATAAATTGCTGAACCACGGGCGAGGCGACCTGCGCCCAGCTGCCCAGGTACGCTGCCCGGCAGCTGCGAGCAAGTGGGCAGCAGCCCAGAGCACCATACCCCACTGGCAGGGAGGCCTGTTGAACAGCGGCCAGCCAGTCGAGGAAGGCCAGATGCTGAATGAAGGCCACCGCGCTAGTCAGAATGCCTGCATCGAATGTTGTAATTACGGCCTGCGCTGCTGGAAAGGGGGAGAATAGCCCCGACCAGGTACTGCTGGCGGTGCTCAATGCACCTGGTTAGCATTGCCAGCGCCAACTGCATGTCCTGCAGTTCCCGTGGGCGGTCCGCTGGCCAGAGGTGCTCCAGCAGCCGTGCCTGCATTCCCTCCATCACGAATGTAGGAGTGCCAAAGGGAACCCCAAGGACAGTGAGACCGCCTGTAGGTGTCTGGCATATTGCAGGCAGTTGCAGTTGGGTCAGCAGGCGTGCAATCGCTGCAGGGGGGCGAGGAGGGAGGGAGGCCGGCGGCTGGCGATGATGGCGCATATAAAGGAGGTGGCGGAAGCTCCCGAGCATACAACACCAATGGTGATAGCACCACCACCAATGGAGTTCAAGAATCCAGAGTAAAAGTCGGCCAAGCTCTGACAACTCAGCGTAAGTGCAGTAACATCGTTGTAGAGCACTGAGTAGGATTGCAAGCCCTGCGGAAGCGTAAATTTCGAGAAGCCCAAAACGGACTCCTGGAAAGCGCTCATTGGGGCATCGATGTTGCCGGCTATGACAATTTCAAAAGCAACAGCTTCAAGCTGGCAACCAGGGCTTGAAGCTGTTGCTTTTGAAATTGTAATAGCCGGCAACATCAGACGCCCCAATTAGCACTTTCCAGGAGTCCGTTTTGGGCTTCTCGAAACTTACGCTTCCGCAGGGCTTGCAATCCTACTCAGTGCTCTACAACGATGTTACTGCACTTACGCTGAGTTGTCAGAGCTTGGCCGACTTTTACTCTCACGGCAAGAAGCAGCGATAAGGTGTATATCTGTATCTGCACCATCAGCGGTTGTGATCGACTCAGCGATGCATCCAAACTGAGTCAAGGTAGAGGTTGGACTTAGACATACTAGTCAGTGCACCAGTAACAGTACGCAGCACGCAGCAGACGATTTGGCAGCTTATGAAAGCATGAGGCACATACCATCAGCTACCGCATTGGATAAAGTGAGGCTCTCCAGCTTTGTGAAGACTGCGATGTCAGCCATGGGGAAGATGTGGCACGTGTTATGAAATACGAGGGCTCGCGTAACGTTGCTGAGTAAAGTAAGATTCAGAAAGGTGCGGTACAGGTCCTCGTCATCGATGTCGATACTATCCCACTCCGCCAGCTCGACTCGCAAGTCAGTGAGCGTTGAGATGGCCGAGAGGAGGTGTAGGTCATCGCGTGGCATGTAGTCGATGTGAAGGCTGAGGCGCGTCAGAGCAGGAAAAGCGGAGGCCAGCGCAGGGCCCAGCACCGCCGGCTCGCAACGTCCGTGAGCACGAGTCCTCTGGTCCCTCAGTGATATCTCCGTGGTGGCGGTTTTGGCCAGTCGGCGCCACCGGCGGCAGACGCTTACGATGGCGGCCCAGGCGGGCGGGGCGTAGGAAGGAGTGGTCGCCCATGGAGGAAGGATAGGGTAGGGCCTGGCGGCAGCGCGCGCCAGCACCGACGACAAGCACTCGTCCGGCAGGCTGTCCTTGGCGGCGGGCCGCAGCGGGCGGTGGCGTCGGCGGCGAGCACTTGCCTCGGGGACGGGTGCGGAGGGCCGCCAACTGACGGGGGGGCGGCACCATGCAGTGGGGCCAAGCTGCTGGCGCGCGCGCTCCAAGCGAAGACGGCGGCTAGCAACGTCGTCAGCCCGACGGCGTCCGTCACCTCTTGTTCATGCTATTTGCGCCTTTTGACCACTACAGACCTTGTACGATCCTTTGGGCTGGCCTCTCATTGCCATTGTCATAATTATACGGCTCCTACAGCAACGGCCGTACTTGAACAACCCCCAAGTAAAATCCCTACGTTAAAGCAAGACCATCACATTGAAAAGGAACGCTGAGAGCAGCCCAGTCGGGGGGAGAAAGCTCAGGACTGCTATTCACAGCCCCCGCCCCCTTCTGAAGAGCTCACTTCTGCTAAAACACACGTTTGTGCAGTGGCTACAGCGACTGGTGCCTTCTTGTCCACATGTTGCAATCTCTAATGTTTTCTTGCAATTGTGGATTCCAAGTGGTGGACAGGCCCATGAGAGCCACCTGTAGTGCCACCAGTAGTTGGCCTGAACACTTATTTGCCACATCCAGCAACTGCTGAAGCCAAGGTCTCGCCTGTACAGTGAGAGCCGCAATCAGCTAAGGACGTCAGCTTGGGGCACCATATATCAATGTCCCAGAGGTCAACAGTTGGCCAGATGTACAGTGACAGTGATTTCAGGAATAACCAGGAAAATAAGAGAAGGTAGCGCTTGCATAGCACGAACCAATGGCACTTCTCCAAGCTCTAAGTTCTCCAATCGGGGACATTGACTACGGATGCTACAAAGGACGTCACTTGCATCTAGAACCACAAGTCCTTCATTCACAAGTGCTAGTGTTGGCAGATGGTCCCCCGTGAGTCGGCCCGGCTGCTGACATCTGACCGTGGATCGTGCGATTTACGGTCCGAATGAAAAGCATGGACAATCCGTACACAAGATACCGGCAATCTTGCAAGCTGGTCCTGCAGATGCGGACAACCCAAGGCCAGAATTCTGATCACACTGTCTCTGATGACGCGGCAGCCTTGGATGCGAACTCTGCGAAGCTGGGGTTTGTGTTTGGGATCAACTGCAAGCCAGCATCAGCGAAGGCAGCCCACTGCTCCTCGTGGCAGGGCCACAGCTGAAGCTTTGGGGTGCCCGCAGCAGACGTAGCTTACTGAGAGGCGAAGGCAGCCGCTGGCAGGCTCCCAGGCGCTGCCCGAGGGCCGCAGTTACTCGCGGGCCAGGACAGCAGTAGCCGCCATGGAGGTAGCAGCTCTTCCCAAGGTGGCGAGGGCTGTAAAGCCAGCGCAAAAAATGATGAGCAATCTTGAAGCAATTGGAAAGCGCAACAGAAAAGCAAGAAGCCACTGAGGATGGCTGCTCAAACAACCCCTAGTCAGCAGGGGAGGCCTTGTGGGGAGAAGGGCTCGCCCATTGAGGATATGGGCTGGGTAAAGCCAGCCCAAAAGAGTAACAAAGTACTGTGGGGAGGCCTCTTCCTGGCCGTCTCGCTGCAGCGGTCCATGGCCCGCGCACTACACCTGCGTGCCGGTCGAGCTCTCGCTGCTGCCTCTGGCTCTGGTCAGGGGACCCACTTCCAGGAGCCTAGCTTCTCTGACCTGCGCCTGCTTAGCATGGGGTACTAAGTGATTCGTAGCTGCTTTGTTTCTTCTTGTGCTTGTTTTTCTTAGCGCTTCCCCTGGCTCCCTTCTCGTACTTTGTCCATTATTTTTTGGGCTGGCTGTTCCAGCCCCTATCCTCAATGGGCGAGCTCTTTCTTCATTAGGGGAAAACGGATGTGGAAAATATCTGCATCCACAGGGGGCGAAAACTGTGGAAAGCCAGGGCAGTAAGAATGTAAGCTCATTCAACAAATGGCTTTCATGCATTGCTCCAATCTCCCCAGATGGAAAGCTGCTGTTAGAGCTGCAAGATTGCGGTTCCGAGGCTCACAAAGAAGCTCCCCGACATACCCCTGCGACAGTCATTGACCGCTCAAGAGGGTGAGGACAAGAACCTTCGGGAGCCGCCTAGAGTGCGCCCGCACCTCCCGCCTCCCTACTCCGTTCCCCAGAAGCCTCTAGTAGCTCCTCCCTCCCTCCCCGCGGCCCCCTCTGAGCTTCGCCCTGGCCCCCTCGCCCGGGGCGCCAGCGGGCCTCCCTCCCCCCTCCCTCCCCGCCCTCCGCTTTGTCCTCTTAGCGGCCCTCTCGCCTTCCGGCTCCACCTCCCCCCTCCCAAACTCTGCACCACAGCCCCTCGCCACCGCCAGTCCTCGCCACTTCCATCGCCGCCGTCGCCGCCGTCNGCAGCCGCCGCCGGGCCCGCCGTCGCCGCCCTCCTCGCCGGCCCTGCTCAGCGGAGCTCCCGCCGCCACCTTCGCCTTTGCCAGCCATGGGTGGCGGCGCCTTCTTCGAGGACCTCTTCGCCGCGCCCGGCGCCTGGCCGCCAGTCCCGCCACAGGCCGGCCTCGCGCGCGGCAGCCCCTTCGTGCCCGCCGCCGTCGACCTTCACCGACGGCAGCCGGCGGCAGCACGTCCGGAGAAGCTGGCGGGTGAGCGGAAGCTGGCCGGGGGGCAGCCGCGCCCCACCCAAAAGGACAAGGCCGTTGCTGCACACGACGGGGACGTTCGGCACATGGCTGCCAACGGTCTCGGTGCGCGGCGCCCTGCGGAGACTGGGAGGCCAGTAGTTGTACCAGTGCATTGGCCGTCGTCGAAATTCAGCGGAGAAGCAAGCACCAGCAGCGCACAGCACAATGGAGAGTCTGTGGTACCAGAGGTGGCGAAGGAGAGCAAGCCTCAAACTGTGCCAGTGCCGGTGAAGGAAGGAAAGGGGGACGCTGGCGGTCCAAGCATTCCCACCAGGCCGCGTATGGAGCAGCCAGCTGCTGCAACCAAGATCCAGGCGGCATTCCGGGGGCATGCTGTGCGCGCCAGTCGGCCCTTGCAGCAGCTGCGCAAGCTCGTGAGCTTGGCGGGCTCCTTGAAGGACCTGCAGACATCTTGGGAGACGGAGGACAAGCAGTTGCTGCGGACTGATGCCAAGGTCGACCGGCGATGGGCAGAGCTGGTCATGAGTCACCTCCTCCAGCTTGACAGCATCCAGGTATTGAGCTGCATCCAGCTAAGGCCATTTGTGCAGCTTGCTGTAGTGTTTCTGAACCACAAATCTTCACAACACTGCCCAGTAAGGCATGCTTGCTGAGATGTTTGCAACAGAGTACGTGATGAATGTGGATCCATTAAGCTGATGATTTGACTTGTCTGAGTTTCATTGACTGTAGTTGCAAGCATTGAGTTTCATCGACTGTTTCTGCATCTTGCATTCCTTGCCCCATGCGAGCGTTACTGACTATCAATGCATGTTTGTCCTGTGCAATTGCAGACTACCAATGCATCAGTCAGGCAGCGTCGTCGGGAGTTGGTGAAGTCTGCAGTGGCTTTCCAGGAGGCCATTGATGCAGCAGTTTCCAGCACCCCCTCACAGGCATCTGTCGAGACCCCTGCCACGGAGCTGAATGCTGAGCTGACGTCTGGCTTGGAGCCGAGTTCACCAGCCAAAGACTTGGTCATGGAGTACGCCTCCAACGCCAGCATTGCTCATGAAGTGGAGCCGTCACACCAAGAGCCAGTAGCAACCTGCGAGTCTCGAGTACCAGAAGTACCAGAGGGTGCTGACAGTGTATCATCCGTTGAAGGCAACACAGAACCTGAGGCTGAGGCCAGCAAGACTGTGACGGGCGTGCCTACAGAGCCACCTGCCAGCAGCTACCAGCTACCGGAAAGCCAGCCACTGGAAAGCCAGGGGCTACCATCTACCTCAGTCGAGCAGAAAGCAGAGGTCTTCAGTAGTTCTGATAGTGTTGTGGCACAGCCTGAGGAGGCAGCTGCAGAGGATAGTGATACGGCAGCCGAAGCTGAGCAGTCCACAGCTGATGCAGTGCCCAGCAAGCCGGAGGGCCTCTGCAGAAGTGAGCAGGAGGAAAGTGCTGATGTGGCCGTGAATCTGGCAGACGTCTCTGGACAGCAGCAAGAGCCTCACGAGGCGGAGGAGCTACAGCAGCCACTGCCACCACCGCCAAGTGAGCAGCCAGCACAGCAGCAGCTGCAGCAACTGCCACAGCAGCAACCTTCTGAGCAAGTGCCAGAGGTATCACAGCAGGAGTCATCCCTGCAGCCAGCTCTACAGCCAGTACTGGACTTGCCACAGCAGCAGCAGCAGCAGCAAGATGAGATATCAAAGGAGGACAGCAAGGCGCTTGCCATCAAGTATCTGGTGCAGAAGGTGCAGCAGCAGGAGAAGGATAAGGCGATGCTCAAGCTGACGGCAGACCTCTACCAGGCTGCACTAAGTCGCTCTCTTAGCGAGGTGAAGGCCCTGAAGGTTGCCCTGGCACAGCAATGTGGCGGCCAAGTACCCCACGTGTCTGACTTGAAGACAGGCCACCGTGCTGGTCACAGCTACCTGCAACTGCCACCAAACCCCCACCAGGGGCTGAGCTCCAATCTTAGTCGGTAGTTGGTAGAGATGCTGGTGACGTTGGGCAGAGTATTGCACGCCTCTGACATGCTTCAGCAAGATGCAAGGATCTGCTCAGAGGCCTTGACATCACTGCTGGATATTTCCCAGTCATGTTCTGATCCAAGAACTGTATAATAGAAGACGCTCCACAAATTATTACTTGCACCGACTGTGCTGACTGAGTGATCGAGTTGCCTATTCCATCTAGTTGATCCTGGACAGATTGTCAGTAAGTAGTGAAATGCAGTGGACTTAGTCATTATAAAATCAGTGGAGAATGGATGTAGTCATTCTCGAGGCACGTTGCAAGTCATCACATGCCTGCCCTGATGGGGCAGGCAGTAGCAGGCATCCAGATGCACACTTTATGCACGGTTCTCTACATAGTTGAGGTAGTTACTTTTAGGTCAGGACTAGGGCCAGTTGGCCTTTCCAGTAGGCATTTAAAAGTAGGGCATGATGTCCACTTGAGGGGATCTATAGAAAATTTAACCTGGAAGATTTTATCCCACCTGCTCAAAGGCAACAATCATCAAATTCCTCGAATGTAAAACCAGCCACCAAGACTGCAGAGGCGTGCCTCCGTGGAACTGGCAACCTTCACAATCTGAAATGTGGGAAAGACATACATAAGCTGCCGCAGGCAAGACTAATATCATCCTTCTGACCTTAACTTAGTCGAAGTGTGGCAGCACGAAAAAGTTGTATGCTGTGCTGGGTCTCTGGATAGATGAAACAAAGACGTGCATCTTAAATTAGTGCTGCTCCTAAGCTTTATGTTGGGCTGTACGGTGTTGCAGTAGTTCAATTCCTGGCTGCCGAGAAGTGACGTCTTCCTTTGTTCATAGCACTGAAGACTGGCTCTTTAAGAAGGGCAGCGCCAAGAGTGCAGTCGTGTGCAGGTGGACACACATGAGAAGGAGCACGGAGGCAGGAGGGGGTGAGTTATGGCCGGGGGGGTTGAGCTGCCCTCTCGTAGGTGGACTCAATGTTCACGGACTGTCTATTCCTTGTTGGGCTGGCCTCTTACAGCCATTGCCTTATCATCAGCCCAATTTGATTGACTGAAAGAGACGTATAGAGGCGCAATCAATTGGATCCGCTCTAATTATTTCTCCGTCTTTTCACTTGCTTGGGTGAACAAGATGCGCCTTGCCATCTCTTATGTCGTGCACTTGTGGGCAGCCTGCGCCTTAGCTGACTGCCTACGAATTTCAACAGGATGACGCTTTCCGCCTGCTAGTCACTCCAATCTGCAAGTGTTGACTAGGGGTTATCGAGCAAGTGTTCGCAGATGTCACGGAGAGTAGAATCGTCTCTATGCGCCTTCCGGCCTTTGGATCTTGTCTCAAGCTCTTTAGCTGGCCGCTTACAGTCATCAACGTACTTTAGTAGAGCTATCTAATTTCTCATTCTGCTGTTGTCAACTTTGGCTGTCAGCTGTGATCGACGCTTTGTCAATAAGGCTGCGCATCTCACTGCTCAATTCCTTTTGCAGCTGCCACTTACTCCGACTTGCGGCTGCTGAGTCGGAGTTACTAAGCCCCAAATTCGCTGTAGTCTCTTGCATAGCTGTATGGTCTTGGCGCCATCCGGCCCTTGGACCTTGTTCAATCTGGGCTTTCTGGGCTGGCTTTCCCAGACCCCGGCCTCTTCTTGGAAGAGCTTACTCGGCTGGCTTTGCCAGCCCCTATCCTCAGTGGGCGAGCCCTTTCTTCCTTTCTTCTTACTCGGGCTTTAGGCTATCGCCGTACATTGTAAGTGCTGTCTCTTCTCTGGACGAGCTGTTTCTTCGAAGGCGCAAGGGAGGTGAGTCAAATCCACGGTCGTGGGGGATTGATAAGACCCAACGGAACGGTGCCATGAAGCCGTTCAGTCGCCGTCTCGTCAGGTCTTCGTGCTGCGGGCGGGGGCGCGAGCCAGCCCACACGCGCCCGGGGGGGCAAGTACGATGTGATCTGTCCCCAGGCGCTTTTGCGCACGAATTTGCTGACGCGATACAATCTGCTGCCAGTGCTGATTTCTTCCCCCCAGCTCCGGTCCCCCCCGCCGCCTCCTCACCCCTTTCCTTTCTTCTCCCCGGCGCCCGCTCTGGCCGCCGCCGCCAGCGCCGCCGCCGCCTGCGNCGGCGCCGCGCGTAGCTCCGCAGTGCGCGGGCGCTGCGAGACGGTGGCGGCGGCGGCGGCGGCGGCGGCAACAGTGGCGGCCGCCGAAGCCCAGGGCTCCGGCTGGATGTCTGGGGGCGATGCGGACTTCCCGTTCGGCGGCGTGGACGCACTCTTCCTGCCGGAGCTCGGTGGCGGCGCCGAGGAGCTCCTCTCCGGCGCCGACTTCGAGAAGAACTTCTTCCACGTCCACAATGGCGTCGTGAGTGCCGCCGCCGCCGGCACCGACAGCCCCCTGCCGACTGACAGCCGCTCTTTGTTTAGCTGCTATTCAAATTTCGGCAGCCGCATTTCTTTCTGCTGACCTCGCCACCTCCCGCTCCCAGGTGTCGGACTTTGATGGCTTCGGCGGCGTCGACCTCATGGGCGAGCCCCTGCACGACGACGACGATGACGCGTTCCGCCACCTGGCGGCGTCCGTGGGCCTGGGCAACGACGGCAGCGACGCCGGCGGCGCTGGCGGCGGCGATGCTGGAATCAGCGGGGGAGCGCCCTTCTCGCTCGTGGACGTGAAGCCGGAGCCCGGCCGCAATGGCGGCCTCGAGGTCCCCAATGGGCCGTCGTTAGAGGAGAACCTCAAGCAGCCGGCCAGCCAGCTCGAGCAGCGTGTGCTATCGACGTCGTACGGCCAGTCGCTGCCAGTCCAGCGGGGTATGGGCGGCAGCGGCGGCGAAAATGGAGACAAGCGCAGCAGTGGTTTGGTCAGCAAGGGGCCAGCTGCGCTGCGCCGGCAGCTCAGCGTGCCGGCGGCCATGCCCTTCCAGACGGACTTGTACCTCCATCGGCCGCCATTGTCGCCGAGCAGCCAGGCGACGGCGGCGACGCGGAACCTGTTGTCGCCGGGGACCAGCGCCGCGGAGCGGTTTACCAAGCTGTCAATCAGCCCCAGCATGAGCATGGTGCCACCACCGTTTGCGCCTGTGTATGATGGGTCGCCGTTGCCGGCCGCTGCCTCCCCAAAGGCCGCTGCGACAAAGTCGCACCACAAGAACGGCACGCTGGTCAACGCCGCCACTGGAGGCAGCCCCCGCCAGTTGACGCCCATTGCCCCGAGCCCAGGCCCCTCCGCTCACAGCTACGGCGGCATCCCTGGCGGTGGCGGCGCTGGCGGCGGCGGCGGCAGTGTGGGCCCTGCTGGCAAGCCACATAAGATGGACTCTACCAATGCTGTGATAAAGACAGAGGTGCCAAACGGCGGCGCTACTGGCGGCGGCAGCGGCGGTGGCACCGGTGGTGGTGGCGAGAAGCTGAAGCCCTTGTTGATGGCCCCACCAGCCCCCGGCATGATGCACATGGGGGCCTTGGCAGCGGCAGGCGACCAGGGTGGTGCCATGCCCAACGTGGACGCCGGCGGGGACGGCCTGCGGCCATTGCTGGCGATGGTCCGACCGCCGCCGCGCAGCATAGCAATGCACCGGAGCTACTCAAGCCACGCGCTGGGGCAGCTCCGGACGCTGGCCCCAGCGCCGCCGCCGCCGCCGCCGCCGCTGCCTATGGCCGAGGGCGCGATGCTGCCTGGCGCCGTGGCGGGCTTCGCCCGCGTCGCTCCGCTCGACCACATGGGGCGCATGGCCGTGCCGGCGGTGCGGATGCAGCCCACGCTGTCGGACCTCCAGGGCATGCACGTGCGACCCATTATGGCCCCCATGGGGGGCATGCGGCGCGTGCACTCTACCGGGGACATCCAGGTAATGCTTATGACTGGTGCTCTGTCCTGTCTGCACAATTTTCTTAAACTTGCTGGCAGAAGCAAACCCCTCTTCAGAACATCTTCAGCACTCTTAGCACTAATAAATTGACATGGCCGTGCGGTCGGCTCTGCTACTTTGGCCATGTTGCAGGGCATGCAGATGCAGATGGCCATGAATGGTATGCCAGTTGGTCCTTATGATGAGGGCTCTTTCAAGATTGGCCGGTACACGCTGGAGGAGCGGAAAATGCGGATCAGCCGCTATCGGCAGAAGCGTACTGAGCGCAACTTCAACAAGAAAATCAAGGTCAGTGGAGCGAACAGACACAACAATGCCATGGTCAAGCTGGCAATGACTTGGCGCCCCAACTGCAGCCTGTCTGGTCACAACGCCACAATCTCAAACTTGCTCATTCTTCAAGCTGGTGTGACTTAAGTGGAACTTGCACGCTCGCCATTTGCTGTTTGTTTGCTCTTTCACCCCTCCTTGTCAATGCTGTCACTGGACCATCCGCAAGTACAGATTCTACACAGCTGAGGGTGGTTTCACTAGCCTTTGCTGAGTCCTGGTCCCTTGCTGCTGTCTGCTGGGTGCTGTCCTGATTGAGAGTCTAATGTACGTCACCACATGTGTGCTTACCATTTCCCCGGGCTCCTGACATATTATCGTTGTTCTTGTACTTGGCAAACTTGGTCTCCTTCCCTGTCTTGCAAAGTACGCATGCCGCAAGACACTGGCGGACAGTCGACCCAGGGTCCGGGGCCGCTTTGCACGTAATGACGAAGTTGGGGACCATACCCAGGATGATGACGAGGTACATATCACCATACATATGTTTCACAATTGCCTATGTTCTAGGAGTTTGCCTGCTATATCTCATGTCAATCATACCAACAATACCACCATCTCCTATAAGTATGTGTGGACTACACTGCTCCAGGGCTTGCGCAATGCGCCCTTCTTTTGGAATGCTGTAGTACTTTGTGTAAGTGCATTATGTGGCATCCTTGACCTTCAGAATTGATGATGAGGAGGGCTTCTGTGCATGTTGTTGTTTGAGCATCTTGTCAGGGAGATATGGTGCTTGACGATGACGATCTCTTATTGGATGATGGTGGGGAACATGGCGACCTCACGTCCTTGCTCAGAGATAGCCCCCTGGGCCCCGGGCCCTTGGTCGTGAAGCTTGAGCCCGCTAACAGCAACTGAGATACAGGCACCGTGAGTCTGATTTGACGTACTACAGAGGGGGTTTCGGGGCGTGGCTTGTCATCGGCCACAACGCCTCTACGTATTGACGTTTGTTGCCTCTCCTTAGGAGATCCCTGGTTGTGAGGCTTGGCTCGCCCACTCGATGACACCATGCAAGCACGGCGACGGCGCGGACACTTGTACAGAGGGCCTGACTGAGGCACTTTCTTTGTTCCTACGCTCCTTGATTAGCTAACTCTCCACGGAGAGCAGCTATGTGGGAGGAATAGGATCCTCCAACTTATCTGGTAGTGGCTACGCTTATCAACACCGAAGCTGGACACCACAGCTTTGACTGTGAAAGCGGGGCGTCCAGGACGCTCTGCAATGTGGGGCTCCCAGTGTACAGTACCTTGACACCCAAGGTCCCAAAACATTTGCCAGTTTTGAAGAGAGCACAGGTCTGTTGGTAGCTACGCAAAGGTGACACGTACGAAAAGCTGCACAAAGTGCACTTTGAGCATATGTGCTCCTCTCAATCTACGGCCTTGTTTTGTGCACGCATCCGACTCTTATAGACATGCATTGAGCTCCCTTCCTTCAGAAAGTTGGCCTTAGCTATGCTCACTATCCAACTTTCTGGCTATCGTGGACCCCTGCACTTAGGCTAATCAACTCAGGTATTTACCCGGAATGCTTCAAAGAGTTCTCATGTACGACAAACCTTTGGCCTCGAGCCAGGGGCTTGGTGCAAGTGTTTCATGCAAAATGCCACCGGCTTGGTGGCAAGTCAGCCCCATGCACAGCCTGTCTTCTGAAGCGCTGTGCTGTTGTAGAGGTTTGCGGCCACTACTATTCAGTATGGTCGTGGTCAAGATCATGTAGCACTAAGGGGCAGTACTTGTCACACACGGCAGGTACCGTTAGATGATGACAAATTGTCGAAAGATTAGATTAGGCACAAGTCTTTGCCTCACATGTCCATCATCTGTGACATGTCAACACAGATAGCAAGCTCCACGAAAATCTGAATCCATCAGTGAGGCAGTTAGCCCTGACCTGACCTGCAATTTGCACCAGCCATGCAGGAGGTGGATGACTTTTCATTTCTGGCACTTTGCCGAGTAATATGATAGGCTTGTAAACTTGGAAGTCAAATTCTTTGAGCATGCTCTTAGTGCAGAAGCTTCAAACAAGACTGTACCGAAGCTGAGTGGCATCAGTGATGCATGAGTCCTGACACAGTACCAGCCAACAAAGCAATTCTTTCAAGGGGGGAAGGGCTGTAAATAGCCAGTCCACAAGAGAACCAAAAGTGCCAGCAAGCATGAGCACCAGTTGCTGTATTGAGACTGAAAGAAGCTCATCATCGATTCGGGCAAACGAAATTTTGACGACCGCTGGAGCTCATGATGGTGCACAGCATGGCCCGGTATGGTGGAGGCCAGTAGCCAAGCAGCTATGAAAATGGCTGTGCATGGCGCATCTGCCACTGAGTGACGCTGGCCAAGCGTAAAGACCTTAAAAACCCTGAACAAGTGGTGGCATTGGCACCCAAGTTCTTGCTTGCCATGACTTTCAGAAGCAATAGCAGGACATATCAGAAGATGGTTAAGACAAGACTGGCTGCCACAGGTTGCTCTGCCACAGATGATGGAGCCAATTCTGCAAGTAAAGACAAAGCAGATTACATTGATAGTGGACTTTCTGGGGGCGCAGTTTCGTAGTCTGATGTGTATTAATGTGCATATGCTGAAGCAGTGGCATGTGATTCGCCTTATGCATATGTCGACTCTTGCTCCATCACTTACACACGCGGCCAGCTTGGCCTCCCAGACCAAGATGCGAGTGAGTAATTGTGCAGATGAGAAACACAAAAGTTCCATGATTTGCTGCACAGAGCTCGCTGTTAGCGGCGGTAGTCCCGCAAAGGACCTCGAAGGGGCGGCGAGCGGCTCCGCACATGGTCCAGACCTCTAGACCGGCCAGGCGAAGGCCGCCGCTCGCCCCACACAGCGCCAGACATAGCATCCTGGTATCTGTCATCCCTGTACCGGTCATCGTATCGGTCTCTGCCTCGATCAGGATTGCGAGCTCCCCATTGATGAGTGCCGCCGCCACTGCGGTCCTCAAACATCAAGTCTCGGTAACGGGCGCTCATTGCCATGGGGTCGTTGCCCCAGCCGCCACCACTGCCGGCGCCGGCGCCAGCCATCCCAAAGGCCGGGCCTGGTGGTTGCAGGCCATGCATGCCGACAGCGTGCCCAAGCGGGGACGACGCTGCCGCCGCCGCTGCCGCCGCAGCCGCGGCTGCTCGTAGTTGCATGCAGTTGTTGCAGTATGCACGCCGCGCAAAATTGAGATTCCCGCACCTGCACATGTTGGTTGCAGCACAGCTTTAGCTAGTGACACACAGCGCCCATGCTCGCGGCATAACACTTATTCTGGCACACAAGAAGAGTGACGATCTGACTTATCATACATGTAACTGAAATTTTGTCAATGACAGCACATGTGCACAAGGGCTGCCCGGGCAGGGGCTGCGCACATGGGGTTTGTGCAGATCCAGTCGCCCTCTCGCGGCTCCACGTTGGGGTTGTTCCGGCGGAATCCGCCGTCGCCGCCGCCGCCGCCGCCGCTGCCGCCGCCTCCACCGCGCTGCAGCGGCACATACCCGCCGCCCGGCCCGCCGAAGCTGCCGCTGCCAGTGCTGCGGGCGTTGCTGTACACGCCACCATCCCTGCTGTAACCATCCGCTGCCCTTGGGTAGCTCGGTGCAGCCGACGGTGAGAACCCCCTGCTAGCTGCATACTGAGCCGCGCCCTGGATCTGCGGCTGCGGCACGTAGCCCGGCGGCGCCTGGTCCGAGAACCCCGTGCTCCGCCGGCCCTCGCTGCGGTCGCGGTGATGGCTCCCCGAGCTGCCGCCATCCCGCCCGCAGGACAAGTCGGCGTCCCAACTGCCGGCGGCGTGCCTGTCGCGCGCTCCTCGCGGCAGGTCCGTCCGGCCGGGCGATGAGCGGTCGAAGCCGCTGCTCCGAGGCCGCTCCCTCTCCCGCCCCCTCTCCTGCTCCCCCTCCCTCTCACGCTCCCTCTCCTCCCGCTTCCTCTCCTGCTGCACCTCGGCCCCCCCCTCCCTCTCCTCCTCCCTCCGCCTCTCGCCCTCCCTCCCCCC
>WELB01000095.1:150561-176835 GCA_009602725.1 Spirogloea muscicola
CTCTCTCTCTCTCTCTCTCTCTCTCTTTCTCTCTCTCTCTCTCTCTCTCTCTCTCTCTCTCTCTCTCTCTCTCTCTCTCTCTCTCTCTCCCTCCCTCCCTCCCTCCGTCCACTCTTTTGGCTTCTCCGCCAAGGCATTACCCCCTCGTGCGCCCCAGTAGAAGCCGCCTGTTCCCGGCGCGTCCCCCCCGCCGCCACTTGCGCTGGTCGGGTGGCCCTTCGCTGCAGCTCACAGCTTGGAGACTCCCTGTGCCTGACGGGCCTGCTCCCCTATGCTCCGCGGGCGCAGGGCGTCCCGCGCTGGGTGCTGCGCACGCTCGAGGTCTCTGGCGACGGGCGCTTCTGGATCCCGGCGCCGCTGGCCATCTGGCTGGCGCCGCAGTCGCCGCGCCTCCCCCTGCGCCTGCGCTGGTTCGCCTTCCTCACCTTCGCCGCCTACCTCGTCGACCTCGCCGTCATCGGCGTCCTCAAGGTCATCGTGCGGCGGCCTCGCCCGAGCTACAATACAGGCAGGCCCCAGATTCTTTACTCCAAGTGCTGCCCGAGTCAAAGGCTGTGCAAACCCGTTGCTAGCATCCCATGTCGCCACCGCTGCCGGCCATGCCCGCTTGAGACTTGGCTTGCTGCGCCGACTGCCTGACCAGATTACTTTCTCCCTCACCCTCCCTATCCGTCCCTCTCATCTCCTGCGTGGGCTCCCGCAGGCCACAACGTTGTCGTGTCCGTGGACAAGTGGTCGTTCCCGTCGGGCCATGCCTCGCGGACCATCCTCACCGCCTCCCTCTGCTTCCTCCAGTGGCCGATGCTCGCGGCCATGCTGCCTCCGCCGTTCGATGGGCCCCTCATCTTTGTGTTTGCCACCATCTGGGCAGTCTCCACCTCCACATCCCGCATCCTCCTCGGCCGCCACTACTTCCTTGACGTCATCGCCGGCGCCTTGCTTGGTGTTGCCGAGGCGCTGGCCACAGAGCTTATTATGAGCGCCTCCCCGCGCACGACGGCCGCGCTGCGGTCCCTGGCCACGTCCTGCTACCACAGAGACGCCGGCTGCCGCCTTGAGCGCTTCTCATTCGTCTGGAATAACTGGAGACATTGAACTCTTGAATTCCTCTTCCACGGCCATTGCAAATGTAGTCAACGTAGAGACCTTGATTGTAGCAGCCCCACAAATACTGTATGCTCAAGGACATAGACGCACAGTCTGCCGAGGATATGCTGCAGAAGCAGGCGCCAGTTGCCTTCTGTGTAGTGCCATCCCTCGCCTAACTTATTGCATCTTTTGCAACCTGGACATGAGCAAAAATTGCATCATACATCAATTCAGCTGAGCAAGTAGATGTTGCTGCTCCTAATACACTTTGACCAGCCACTCTTCAGCTGAGCTGCAGCTTGCTGGTCATATTCCACTGTGTGATGGAGCACGGCTAGGATTACTCATTTTCTCAGGATCTAATTTTCTCAACTTACTCACTAGAGCCAGCTTCATTGCCTGTTTAAGGCAGCAGGCTCATGTCCAGCCTCACGACCCTGATGACCTGGACTTGCTCAGCATTACATTGTCCTCCTGAAATGTCAATCACTCCACCTCATTCCTACCTGGTTGCTGGAAGCGACGAGTACGTCTTGCACCACACACTTTGTGGCGATAACAAGTACTGGGGAGAAGAGCAAATACCTGCACTAGTTGACACCAAGCAGCTCCATCTGACAGGTGCATCAAATTCATGTTCTTGCAGCACGTTGTGTTATCGTGTTTGCTACAACATCCAATGCTATGACAAAGCCCGACCGTACTGTAAGTGCACGCGTTGCAGGCAAGTGGAGCCACTGGTCAGGTCCAACAATGAAGAGCGAGCAACTGAACACTTCATGCATACAGAGGGTGCAGGATTGACGTAATTGGGCAGGCCTGACAACAGCTGGTGGACGTGCTTGTCAGGCATCTGCTCTGTGCCATCCTGAAGCCATCAGAGTGGCGGAAGAACATCATTGACATTGTCAACGTGTCTGACGATGAGTTCCTATATATTTTGCACAGCATATTCCGCTTGATGCATGGAATTTGGTCCCTTTGAAGCCGATTGTCAATGAAAATTAAGACCGGCTCGTGTCAATCCACGCCCTATATGTTTGCCCTGCCACCCCAGGTCTACTGGCTCTAACTGGCTTGACTATCTGGGGTACACCAAAATCGCTTCCAAGGCTATGGCAAAGAGTATGTCACGTTACTGCCGTTGACATAAGTGCTTCCATCTGCACTTTGACAATAAGAGCTCTTCCTGCTAAGATGAGTGACTGACCAACAAGCTGCTGGCATCTTGTCTTTGCCCTGCTCAAGCATTGAAGAAAGGGCTCTGGAGAGACATGGCATGCATCAAAAGGGATGGATACGGATTTGTAGCCCACATGATCGACTCCAGTATCACAGAAAACTTACTGTGTTGGCCTGCGGTGCCTAATAATAGCCTTTCTATACTATCTACTCGTGATTTGGGTATATAGATTTTTAAAGGCGCAGCACAACTTCAAGGCAACTTCAAGGCAACTTCAAGGGAACTTTCAAGGCTAGACTGTCCAGGCCACACCTGCAAACCCACTTGAACTGATCACTATCCAATTAAGCAGATTGACTGGACACAAGTGATCCTTGAGAACAACAGTTACAATCTTAATGTCAATGTGTGGAACAATGATACAAGCGGCTCTTTGAGGCCGCAAACCGGGCATGATTTGGACGGAGGGCATCAAGAAGCAAAACCTAAGCCTTCATGCTGTTGGCATGATGTACATGCTGCCTTGTGCCACTTTATAGCACACTGGCAAACACAGGCAAAATTGCACAATGTACAGGAAGGGGCCTCCAAGCCTTCTAGGCCCTCTGCCAATATAAACAACCACTAAGAAGGGCTGGGCAGTGAATGCCCAATCTGCATAATTATGTACATTTGGAATCTCATAGCTGCATGGGAAGAGAGTGGGATAGCCATTGCTTCTTAACAGCAGAATAGGGTCTTGAGAAGGGCCAGGGGGGCTCCTTGAGTGTATTCTGGCCATTGTTGTGAGGGTCATGTTTGCAATGGGAGGCTGTGACTAGCTCAACATTGTTGGGGGGTTGGTTTGCAGCATCCTTTTGAACATATCCATGCCAAACGCCGAGTCCGAGGCACTGCATGGACGCAATACAGTCCAGGATTCAGCAACTCTGTGAAGCAGCCAAGGCAGCTTAGGCTGTAGTCCCGTGCATGATCTTGGGCTGTGTGCCAAAGCCTGCAAAGCAGTGCAGCTCCTCCGTGACACTATGCTGTCAACCCAGCTGGCACAAACTTGACTCCAAAGAGCCAAAGAGGCAAGCATTCCTCACCTTGGGATGGTAATCTCGTAGGGAAAGCAGGCAACCTCCGAGCTCAAAACCGGCGGGATGTGTTCCTTCTTTTCATCGATAATCTGTAAGATCTGCAGTATCGTCTCTCGAATGGCGGCTTCGAGTGCCGCATGCCGTCGTGTCCGCTCCTCTGCCAACATGTCTGGCAAGGAGCAGCAGCAAGATCATTAGGCGCAAGTCTCCTTGGAGCCAAGAAATTTCATGAGGAAGAGACGTATATTTGCGTCCAGCCAGACTTTAACATCGCAATTGAATCTCAGAACTAAAAACCATAGCATTGTGACAAACACTGCTATGTTAAGCTCCTGCAGGCAATCACCATTTGCAGCAAACAAAGACAAGTATGTCCAAACAGCAGGGGCTGTAACGGGCGGTCCAAACATGTCAAGACAGCAGAGGCCGTAACTTTTATACAGAGATGTCTGACTGCCTTACCGGTACCGTCTAAGACCTTGTCAAGCCGGTGGGTTGCTTCAGGCGACCGCACAACAGCCAGGTGAATGCACCACTGCTCCCAATAGAGGCGCTCCATCTGGTTGCCGAACCACGCCATCTGCTTTTTTGTTTTTTTTCATAGAATGAGAGGCATACCTGGAGAAGTAAGCAGGCACTGAACTAACTTCAATCAAGTTCATGCATACATGCCTACCTCTACGACATAATCTGTCGCTTGCCCGACAACATGAGGACAACTGAACATATAGTACAATTGAAACAATATACACATTCGTGCTGGATGTAGGCAGGAAGCCAGGCCCTATTACAGGACTTCGCACTTTGATGACTTGCTGGAATGGCAGGACTTGCAAGAAGCAGTCGCCAGAGCTTCACAAGCCACCGCTCAAGCTGCCTGGCATGTGCTTGCCTGCCCCTTCTTGCTCGGGTGCTTATCCATCCACGCGCAGAAGAAGTCAATGCGCTCCTCCACCAGCTTCTCTATGGCCACGTTGCCGCACTGCACCTGACAAGCACTAGCGAGTGGGCTCAGCCCAAAGGAAGGACAAGTTTTTGCATTTGGTGCTTAATAACAATTGGAACAAGGACAGCACAGAAAGTGAAAAGTACTCAGGAGCTGCTCCGCTAGCAGGCCAAGAGAACGTGAAAGGGAGAGCAATGGGAGAGGTGGTCACATAGGTGATGTCAAAGAGCTCCGAGTCCACGTCCCGCGGGCGCACCAGCCCCAGCGCCCGGTTGAACAGCACAGTGTGCAGGAGGCCTGCGACAGGCGTTTTTCATGGGCTTGAGGACAAGCCATCCATAGCGACGACTGCTCGGCATGCGTCGAGCTGCTGGCAGTTGATGACGGGCCTGCCTACAGACCCTCGTCAAGTTGGGCGTTCCAGGCACCACAACGTGATTGGCCTCACAGCAACCCGTGGAGGACCCTCGCTTATGCTGGGTTTACAAAGCGTGGGTTGCGCCTCTCTAAGTGGCTCAGTTGAGACCCGAGAGTGCGGCAGCCTTGCCGAGCACCACTGCCAGCCCCTGCACTACCCTTTGCCAGCCACTTGGCCCGCTTCTGGACGTCCAAGCAGCGGTTTGCAATTGCGCCAGCAACAGGGCTCCATAAAAGCAGGGCACGGGCTTGACGGCGGAGGCTAGCTGGAGATCCAGGACGGTGGGGGGGTTCTAAGCAAAGCGAGGAGCCCCTTCCTGGACCCTTTTTAAGTCCTGGTTTCTAGACCACAAACCCTGAACCCTATCAGAGCCCGAGGCCCCGAGCGCCAGGTCCTCCAAGGACGGCATGTCTTACAGCGCAGGACCTCGCGAATCTGGTACGGCTCCAGCTCCTGCGGGCGCTCGGAAAGGGCGCAGGCCGAGCCCAGGGCGGGCGCGGGCGCCGTCAGCACAAGCCCAATCTCGGGCAATGGGCGGCTCACGGGGAACGAGGCTGATGGCGTGACCGGCTGCTCACCAGGGGCTGGAGGTCGAACACCTGGCAGCTCATGGCCAAGGCTCGACGGGCCGCGCCGCGCCGCGCCGCCGCGCGCTGGCGGCGGCGGCAGCGGCGTCGGCGGCTGCCCGGCGGCACGAGCCACCACGCCTCTGCATGCCACTCTGGTTGGTGTTTGGGAGAGACGAAGAAACGAGAAACAGCGCTTTCCAGATTGACTGGTGGCTGGCAGAGGCCAGCCAACACGAATGGACAAGGCCTGGAGGGGCCGAATGGCGTAAAAAGCGAGATACTAACTGCTATCGAGAGAAGGCAGGCGGTGCGCATGATATGAAAGGGTGGCCAATTTCAGCCGAAAGAAAGACTCTACCAGTAGAGGGGCGTTCCCTCCATCTGTTTCTTCTCCTCTCTTCACCTTGTGGAGATCAGAGAAGCACAAAGGAGCAGCCATCATAGGCACTGACAGATGCCTAGCATGAGCAGGTGATATCAACAGATATGGGTACTAACCTGCACTTTCCGCGAGTGTCAAGCTGCAATGTGGCGCGGCAGGCCTGAGCAATAGCTTGACAGAAGGCCTGAGCTATAGCTTGTGCCTACCTCTTATATCTAATCTTGTAAGCCTGTCTTTGTCGTCAAATATTGACTTGCCTTGCGCCTTAGGCACCTCATGAGAGCTGTCCTTTCCATTTAGAGTTGACCCCTTGGGTTCTCAAGGCCAGACCCCAAAAGAGAAGCAGCTCTGCCAAAGGGGGCGAGGGCTGTGAAAAGCCAGCCCACGATTGGAATGAATGATGTTCAATGGATCCAAGAAATACGGAGACCACTAAGGGTGCCTGCTTAGTAACCCCAAGTCAGCAGCCGCAAGTTGGAAATTAGCAGCAGATGAAGGAGTCGCCCCACTTAAGGTGGACAAGGTTCAAAGAAGAAGCTCTTCCACAAGGGGGCAATGGCTATTAAGTTATTGTCTCCACAAACAGCAACAATGGCTGTGAAAGGGCAGCCCAAAAAGAATATAAAAGGTCAGAAGGGGCCAGAAAGCACAGCTATGCCAGTGGTGACTACAAATAGATGTGCAGTAGAAGGCCAGCCCAAAGAAAGGAAGACGCTCTTTCAAAGGGGGTGACGGCTATGCAAGGTCGAAGGAGTCTAAGAGTATACTGCTCAGGAGATAACACTCTGGAAAGCAGAAAGGGTTGGAAACTTTCGTCCTGGCAATTGGGCATCATGTAACGACCTTGACATGCTGACCTGCAGCTACTGAGCAGGTCATTATAGCCGCAGGCCTAACAAACGTAATGTTCTTGGCTTTGTGCTTGGTTGCTCTGGCCTTCTCTAATTCATAACACGCTTTCTCTCTGGTAGTCACGCTGGGGCTTCAAGGCCATAAGGTGGTTCGTAGGTCCGCAACTTGGTTGGAAGTGGTGCATGTCCCAGTGCGCACCTTCTGCAGCAAAGGTCAGCCAAGGTCGTGTCACGCAGGGCCTTACACTGCTGACGAGCTATCATGATCTTCGCTCTTGCATGGCCACAAGGTGGCAATGATGCCATTGCGGGAGCGCGGCAATGATGCACTGGGTTATGTGTCAGATTTTGCATGTCGTCCAGGGTATCTACAACTGTAGCTTGGGGGCTCATTTCCGCTTGAATAGGTAGTGAGAGATGAGCCACTCCTCCCCGTTGCTGAAGCCAAATAGCTCCGCCACGGCAATGAAGAATGTCCGCCAGTAAACCGTCCACCTAGTCAGCTGGTCTTCCCCATAAGTCTTGGCGAGGATGGGCCGTATTGTGTGAATGTTCTTATCAAAGTTACGGAGCCAAGCTTCGCTGCCACGCATCAACTAAAAGTCAGCTACCACATCACATCCACACTTGGCGATGCTCCTTAAGCTGGGAGCGAGTCCGGGAAATACAGGGCACTAAGTGGAACATTCCTTCATTGTGGTACCCTCATCTCGTGCCAGCTCTGTGCATACACGCTGAGTTGGGTCAAATCAGACCCGTACGACCATAATTGAGCTGCTTTGCAACCACTACTGCTTACCTTGTCAACTGGTAATTCTTCCCGCTAGCCCGCCAGTGGTCCACAATTGCCACATCATCCTGGCATTGCAGAGTAGAGTATTGTAATTAGCCAGAGCAAGCAGTGACAATACACGAGCAGAGGCAACTGCTGCAGAACTTCCTTATTCGCTGTATGAAATGGTGGCGGGCTTTCACTCATTGCAGACCTGAAAATACAGGAGGAGGTCGTCCGAGGGCATGGTGCCTCCGGTGAAGAAGTGACGTCCCATCCAGTAGTCGTCATTGGCAGTCTGCACCAGGCCACCTCTTCAGAGATTCGCATCCTAGGGGACGAGGGATGCACGACTTCTATTGGACTGCATTCAAGTATATGCATCTCCAGCGCCTGACCAGCGTGATGTAGTCTACTTGTGGCCAGGTGACGTGGACCAAGCATAACCACATTGCACGTTCAGCACATCTCAAATACAATCGCAGCAGACCAGATGGTAGCTGGGCGATCCTTGATGCACTTGAGTGTTCAGTGTATCAAAGTGCAATGCTGCAGGAAGTAAGTATAGGCTTAGCAATGAGGTGGTCGTCTGTGGGTCTAATGAGTTGAGCACAAGACCAGACCTCAAAGTGGTATGCATATTGTTTGTGGGTGAAGATGTGGATGAAAAGGAGCCCGTCGGGCTTCAACCACACGGAGACCTTGTGCAGCAGCTTCTGGTAGTTCTTCATGTGCTGCAGCCAGCAGTGTAGCCCACCACGAACTGAGTCAACCCCGCCAAAGTCAAATGGAACTGCCCAATAATGGCATCACAATGCTTGTGAGCTGGCAAACCCGCATCAATGACAGTAATCTGGTTCTGACGAATGCAAGGAGCAGCAGCCTGCATCTTGGCCTTGCTGCCATCAAGGTCAGTCAGGTCGCAAGCTCAACCTCAAACATCTCAATTGAAAGTATCCTGTCGTACATGGTGCCCGCCTCGAAGACAACCACATTGGCAGTCACAACTTCCAGGTTCTTGATCCCTCTTTGCCTGCAAGAGCCCGCAGCTTGCACCGATTGTGAGCATCGAACATTTGCTTGCACCTCTAACTATTCCGAGGGCCATGCAAGCATGGAGTGACGAGCGAGCGTTGCAGGGAGCAGAGCCGATTACAAGCGGCTGAGGCAAAGTGAGGCGCAAGTTGGAACCTGCACTCCTCCTCAATGTAAGCGCGCTGCGTGCTTGAGTTCGAGAGGCTCGTGACGGAGCTGCCGGGGTAGCGTGCTGCGATGTAGAGCGACAGCGAACCCCAGCCGCACCCGAGGTCGAGCACGGCCTGCCCGTCTTGCAGCTGGGCGCGCTCGCAGTAGAGCGCGAGCGTGTGCTCCTCCGCCTCGTCCAGTGTCGATGCTGGAGATGGGTACAGGCAGGAGCTGCACGAAAAGCACAGCAAAGGGCGGAGCCGAAGTCAGCTGCTGCAGTAGTAGGCACAGAGCTCGCGCTCAGGAAGTGAGTTATTAGCAGTAAACTCCTCAGTGCAAGGAACCCAATATCATCGTATGATCACCGAAGCACGATCGATTAAGCGGAGCCGGCGGGACCAGACGATCAGCAGCCGCTGCGCACCTGTACTTGAGGTGCTTGCCGAGCACGAGCTTGTAGAACTCGGTTGGGACCTCGTAGTGCTGCGACCACGGGCGCGGGGAGGAGACGGCGGCGCAGCGCAAAAGCGGCGAGACGTCAGTCAGAGCGCCGCCGAGACGGCCGCGCCATTCATCGAGTCTGCAGTGCCAAAGGGCTGCACTGCAGCTGCAAAGGCATCGCCAATAGACTTGAATCTGAGCCGCAAGGCCACATTGGACCTGATTGACGTGGGGGAAGCAGCACCTGCACATTGGCCTCCTCGGTGTTGATCGCGATCGGCATCAGCTTCAGCGCTGCGCAGCCGCCAGCTCGGGGCGTCAGGGAATGGGTCAGCCTCGTCTAGATTGCCCTTACCCCAATGCTTGTGGCCAGAGAGGACCCCCTGCGGCGCATCCGTCGCCGAGAGGCGCAAGCTCTAAGCCTCAAGCCCTGAACCTCAGAGACGGTGAGAGAGGCGGCGCGAGGGGGGCCCGCCGCACCCTTGACGAAGTCGAGGAGGGCAGCGAGGTGCGCCTCGGCCGTGGGCGCGCGGGACGAGCTCAGCCGCATGGCGGACATGGCGCGCACGGCGGCGCGCAGCGCCACGTCGGGCAGCAGGCCGGCCTCCAGCGCCGCCATGCCGGCGCGCAGCGCGGCGCCGTAGGGCGCGGCCAGGAGCTGCGCCGCCAGCGCCATGGCGGCCCGCCTGGCCCACCCGCGGCGGCGACGAGAAGAACGGCAGCTGGTATGTGAAGAGCCGGCGCTGTGGAAGGCAGCTGCGTGAAGCCGGGGTTGGAGTCGGGAAGGAGGTACAGGATCAATGCTATATCGCTACTAATAGTAACAGATATGATGTAGAGGAAGGCCCCAAGGGAGCATTTGCCGGCAAATTGCCCCATGTGGGAAAAGAAATCATATTACTTTGCGGCGGCTAGGGCTTGCTTGCATGTGTTCGTGCCGGAGTGGTTAACGGGACAGCCTCGAAAGCTGTTGGGCTTTGCCCGCGCAGGTTCGAGTCCTGCCGAACACGTTGATCAAGCTCATCAACGCTGTCTGTTTTGCGCGGCTTCGATTGCCACTCGAGCTCGCGAGCGAGGTCGATGGTGACCATCCTAACACTTCGAGCTGATCTTGTGCCACCCCACGCAACATCTTAAGCTGTGTAATGGCTCGTGTGATGGCCAACGTGGTACAATCAAAATAACATTGAATAAAATCTCTTGCAGCAGCTGCTGAGCATCCATCCTCAGTGGTCTCTCGCCATCCTGCGTGGTTCACATTATCCAACACCTTCTTGACCTTGTGCAGTTCTTGTGAGCTGGCTATTCACAGCACTCACCCCCTTCAATTTGCTTCAAGAGCTGCTTCTTCCAGCAGCTGCTCTCGTTGTTATAGTGTGCCAAAAGAGACCGGCTCCATAACACTGTCGTTGAGCTGTCCTGTCCATGCGCATCTTCTCAATCCATCTTGAACGATATGCTCTGCATTACCTCCAGGCCAATATTTACAATTGCGTCCTAGGTTCGGGGTTGCATTATTCATGCACCAACTTAACCTAGCAGACCATGTCCAGGTACGCGGAGTTGCAAAATTCTATTTGTATGTGACCGTCTTTGCTTTATTGCTTGTGTCCTTCACGAAGCAACGAGCTGCTCGAGAGAGGGCTGACCTGGCCAACGTCAACAGGTGAAATACTACCTCGAGGCCAAGCAGCACTGATGTGAGTCACACTAGCTTGCATTTACTTCACCAACAGTGACTGGCAAGAGTGCAAAATCGTCATTGCTCTTGAAGGAGTCAAGCCAAGAGTGGGAAGCCACCAGTGCATGCTGAAATCTGAAGGAATGGCGGGTACACGATGAAGTGTTTAGCAGCTGTCATGCATTGTTGATCAAGGACTGAAGATGAGCATTACTCCTTGCCCCAGAGGGGCAGGATGCTCTTAGCAGCACTGAGGAGCTCGTCCCTCTTCATCTCGGCGATCGACTTGCCAGGGTTCAGGTGCTTGGGGCAGCTTGCAGCGCAGTTGAAAATCTGATGGCAGGCTGTAAGTCTGCGGCCCTCAGAAAGCGCTTCCAGCCTTTGCTTTGCGTACTGGTCTCGCCTGCATCAGACAATGCCATCCAGATGAATTTGCGAAGTCAGTCTTGGATGGCCTTGCATGCCTCCTTGGCATTTTCCGTTGCTTTGTATTGAACACGACAGGACCTTGTGGAAATGCTGCAGACTTCATCTTGATGATCGCTGCCAGTAACGCATATTTGCACGATTGGGTCTACTACTTTGTCGTAGATACGACAATGTGTACCAGAACCTGCGGCTAAAATTTTTGTTTGACTGTTCTAAAAATGTGCATTGTAGGATGAGTACAGTCCTTTGATGTCTTGGCAAAGCGCAGAATTGCGGACTCGGCAAACCGCAGAATGCGAACTCGGCAAACCGCAGAATGCGGACTCACGTGTCAACGATCCACCGATGAGCTTGTATAAGAACAGCTGGCCTCAGAAAGTCCTCTGCATTCCACCAGTAGGAAGGGCACGAAGTTTGGCAGCAGAAGCACAAGATGCATTCATACTTCCCGTCCAGCTTTGCCCTGTCCTTTGGAAGCTGCCGGTATTCTCTCCCGTCTGGTGGCTTTTGTTTGGTCTTCAACCACGGCTTGATGGACCTGCCAAATTGTGCATGGGCCACTGCTGTGACGCTCACAAGCTGCAGCTCTGCTTATTTACCGTAAAGTGCAGCGCTGGGGTACATGTAGCACCGGCCAAGTTGTAGTGCACAGGCTATTGTGGCTTAAAGGTGAACATGGCTTGCTCTGGCTTTGCAAGCAAGTCTTCCAGAGGGCCCAAGAGTGTATCCTAGATTTTGATAGCTGATTCATCACACGGGTGAAATTGCTGATAACGGCACTGCTTACTTGTACTGCTGATAGACATGAGTCAGGTCCACAACGAGGTCCTTCATGACAAACATGTGTGGCAGAGGAGAAATGATACTTGGCTTCGGGTAGTCGAGAGTAGCAGGGGTAGTGCAAGCAAGTGAGTTGACACCATCGTTGTTCATGCTGCAAGATCCACAAATGCCTTCACGGCATGATCGGCGATAAGCAAGGGTGGAGTCTTGCTCTTCCTTGATCATCCTTAGAGCGTCTAATACCTGGCAGTCATTGCAGTGCGTCCCAAGGAAGATCTCTGAGCCGTCTTTAGATTGCCCGGTCGAAGGCAGACTGGCAAGGCAATTCAGCAGCCCACAAAGCGACGTGGTATCTGAATGATCATCCCAAGTACGTCACCAGACTGGTGCTCAGATGGATCTGGCGGGTAGGAAGATCAGGAGCATGCTCTGTGCTCTTTCAGAATGCTAAGTTAGGCAAAGCATCGGCTTCGTAGAAGCAGCCTTCGTATGCTACGTGGTCTTGCTGCTGCTATGTCTGGTTGATGCTTACCATTGGGCCACATCTGCTAGGATCAATCTTGTAAGTTTGATATACCGGTTGACCACCCATACCGGGTTTCCACCTGTAAATCAGGAACTCCTTCCATCTGGGCGTCTTCCCAAGGTTGCACCATGGTGGGGGTGGCCAGTCCTTCCCCTTGGCCACCTCCTCCTCAATCTGCTCCTTCACCTCTTCGAGTGGCAGCGTAGACTTAGCTTCCCGTGTGGCTGCATCAACTCCGGGGGCCTCACTCTGCTTTGCTGAGGATAACCAGCACCTGGCGGCGACACCACTGAAACCAAGCGTTCCGTGGCAGACACGGCTATCCTCGTTGCTAAATTTCTCCGTGGAGGAGAACATGCAGCAGACCAAGGCTCCTGTTCGCCGGCCTGCGCTTCCTCGGACGCCCCTCGTGATGCTCTGAAGCGCATTCATGGAGGTCCGGCCGTCCGGTCTCGCTGGCCGACGACCCCGGGGCGCTTCGCTAGTCCTCGGAGCTCGCTGTGAGTGGTGGCCACCTTTAGCACAGCCTGCCAAAGGCCTCTGCTCAGACGGTCCTCCTCGAAGCAGCCAAAATCTACCCCACTCGGGCAGGCCACAGCCGCTGCGAGTCGCGAGCCGGGGTCGACGACGCAGCAGAACAAATGATTGAGCTCTGCTTCCGACCGCTGCACCGATGCAGGCGGTGCATGTGGGCAGCGGTGGGTATTCGGGCCTAGCGTGGCAGGCCTGGCTGCCAGGACGCGGCGTCGAGGTGGGCGCTGGCAAGGCGGCGGGGGTGGTGGGCGGGCCGGCCGCAGCTGAGCGAAGCCTGCGGAGCATCATCAAGAAGAAGCTCTTTCGGCGGAGGCCATGGCTGCAGCAAGGCCAGCCGTATACCATTTCTCGCTTTAGTTCCACTCGTCTGGCTGGCTGCTTGCACTCGAGCGTCGGGTAGCCCCAGTGCCTGGACTAGCTCTTGGCTGAGCAGGCATTGACGTGATATGGCCTACCTATCGCTTCACGCGCACCGCGCGCCTCGTCTCTCGCGGCTTGCCGCGCCGATCGGGCGAGCGGCCGGAGCCCGGAGCGGCTCGCCGGCCATGCGCCCGGAGGAAGGCGGCCGCCGCAGATCCCGCGCTCTGGAATCCCTCTCATCGTGCTGCGCACCCCCGGGTGAAAGCCCTCACCTCGGCTCCTTCCCTACGGATTATCGTATTCAGAGTAACATGTTGTCGCCCGGCGTGGATTCTCGGCGGACGTGTGGTGGGTGTGCGGCAGAAATCATGAATATCGGTAGTCAGATGGTGCGCGGGTCGAAGAACGGGTCTGCCCGTGAANAGCGGCGGCGGAGGCGACGGCGGGAGCCCCCGCGCCGGGTTTGGCGGCGCCGGGGGCCGGCGAGATGTGCGGCATCCTGGCCGTGCTGGGGGCGCACGACGCCTCCGCGGCGACGCGCACCCGCGTCCTGCAGCTCTCGCGCAGGCGAGCACCCGAACCCCTGACCCCCTCGGGCCACCCTTAAGCCCTTCATAAACCCTGAATTCGGCTCTCCCCTCCGCCGCCGCCGCCGCCGCCTGTGGGCCCTGCGAGCCTCCGTCGAGCTCGCGGACGGCCGGCCAGAGGAGCTCAGCCCTCGCTCAGGCTCTAGCGGCGGCTCGCAGCGGCGAAGGGTCGTCGGGGCAGCATACTTGCTGGACGGTGTCGGCCGCCCTGGCCATCCGAGCCTGGCCTGCGGTCACACCAAGGTGGAGCCCTCGGGCTGAGAATGCGGGAGCGATTAGCCACAGAGGGAGGGCAGGCCGTCCTCCAAGTGTGCTGCCGACGTTGCTGTCGGCGCCGGCGGCAAGCTCCCCGGCGCAGGCTCCAAGCAGTGGGCTCGTAGTTAGACGAGGAGGGGCAGGGGCGCGGATGATCTGGGCACGCAGGGTCAGGGTTTAAGGAGGGCTTGTCATGGAACCATTAAGTAGAAGCAATCAAGTCAAGTCAGTGAAGGGAAGGTCTGTGAATGCCGCTCGGCTTAGCTGCGATGCTTGCCCAATTTGTGCTACCGCCCATCTGCCAGTGACCACGACCGTCAGCCTGACTGGACTGCGTCGCTGCTTGTGCGTGCTCCGGCAGCCGCGACCGCATTAATGAATGCAGTGGATAACAAGGACAGAAATTGGTGTCAACAAGGGAAACAAGCTACGGCCGCGAGCACTGGCTGGCCAGCAGCAGCAGGCAGAGCGGGATGGCTTTGCTTGACTGCTGGCGTCAGTGGGGCCCTGCGTTCTGTGTAGGCTGCGGCACCGGGGGCCAGACTGGAGCGGCCTCTTCGTTTCCGGCAATAACTACCTCGCGCACGAGCGGCTGGCCATCATCGACCCCGCGTCTGGCGACCAGCCGCTCTACAACGAGAGCAAGGACATTGTCGTTGCGGTGAGAGCGTGCTGTGGTGCTGGCAAGCTGCTCGCTGAAACCCCGCCGCCTGGCGACGGCATGTGGGGCAGCTCGCCAATGCCTTGTTGCTGTGCCCTTCTTCAGGTGAATGGCGAAATTTACAACCACGAGGACCTCAAGTCCCAGCTGGCACGCACGCACTCATACCACACGCAGAGCGATTGTGAGGTCATCGCCCACCTAGTAAGCCACGGCCATGGCTGCCACCCACACCTCTGCACCGCCGCCGCTCCTTCTCTGTGGCCCTGAAGCTTCTCTGTAGCGTTCTTCTGGCTGCTGACGCCGCGCTCCTGGTGCTGGCGGCGGACGCCTCGCAGTACGAGGAGGTGGGGGAGGACATGGTGCCAATGCTAGATGGCATGTTCTCCTTTGTGCTGCTGGACACACGCGACAACTCGTTCATCGCCGCACGAGACCCCATTGGCATCACGCCCCTCTATCTCGGCTGGGGTCGTGATGGTAATGCTGATGCATCGATTGCATCGAGGCCCTTGTTTGTCTTACAGCATATGGAACTGCTGTCAAGGCTGGCTCTTCGATGTGGGCTCCCGTCCTCCATGGCCTCCCTCATTTTGCTCTCCTCTTTGGCAGGCTCGGTGTGGTTTGCGTCGGAGATGAAGGCGCTGGTTGACGACTGCGAGCGCTTCCAGGTGTTTCCACCAGGCCATATCTTCTCCAGCAAAGCAGGTGGGCCAGCTTCGAGGCTCCTTACTCAGAAGTAGCTGCACAGAGCAATGCTGCGTAAGCTTCGGTGACTTGCAAAAGAATGCCGCGCCCTTGCACAGCCTCATATCATCCAGATAAATTGTCACTAATATGGAGCTCAGGAACTGGGGTTTATGCTCTAAAAGAGAGCCTCTCACTTGTTGAATCATCTGGCTGAAGTTCTTCCTGTCTTGTTACTGGCCAGTACAAGTAAGATGGTCAATAACAGGAGAATGATTGTCTGGGGCCCTCCGTCCAGGTGGCTTGCGGAGGTGGTATAACCCCCCGTGGTGGGACGAGCACATTCCATCGGCGCCCTTCGACGCCCTGGCTCTCCGTGCCGCTTTTGAGAAGGTTTCACGAACTGGCTGTGCCATTGACTTTAGTGGGACTTCCTGCAAAATATACTGACAGAATGCGGCCCTCGGGCTACTGCTTCAAAAGCAGAATGATGTGTAATGCTGCAGATTTGTTGTAGTTGTGTCTAAGGCAATATTGGTGTGCAGGCAGTTGTGAAACGTCTCATGACAGATGTACCATTTGGCGTGCTCCTTTCGGGTGGCCTCGACTCGTCGCTCGTAGCGGCAGTCGCCAGTCGCCACCTCGCCGACACAAAGGCAGGCCAGCAGTGGGGCTCCCACCTTCACTCATTTTGCGTCGGTCTCAAGGTCAGCCGCACTTTATATTTTACCAAAGCTACTTTGTGTAACTTCTCAATGCAATGCTTATCTTTCTGCTGTAATCCTAGTGCCTCATTTTGCACTTGCTTTTCTTGGCAATGCCACAATTGCTGACTGTGTTGTCCCGGCTAGCAACGGTTAGATTATTGTCTGAAACTGGCAGTAGGACAATATATAGGGTTAGGTGGTATGCATACAGGTCTATAGTATTTTTTCTTGAAAGTATGTGGCATTGTGTAAGGTGGTTCTCAGGCGAATTTTGACGTGGGTGCTACAGGGATCTCCTGATCTGAAGGCAGCAAAAGAGGTGGCTGAGTATCTCGGCACACGCCACCATGAGTTTCACTTCACAGTGCAGGTAATATGAGGCCAGTTGTGCAGGTGCCATGCGCTATACCAGCCTTCTCCAATCTGGGCATGAGGAAGGCTGCCTTGCGAGTCTGTTGAATGTGACCTATGAGCACAAGCTAACACGTAACATGACTGTACACGTAACATGACTGTAAGACATGAGACGCTGCCTTGCACTGCCCAGGATGGCATTGATGCCATTGAGGATGTGATTTACCATGTGGAAACCTACGACGTGACAACCATACGGGCTTCAACCCCCATGTTCCTCCTTTCTAGGAAGATCAAAGCCCTTGGTGTCAAGATGGTGCTGTCAGGGGAGGGTTCTGATGAGATTTTTGGAGGTTATCTGTACTTCCACAAGGCCCCCAACAAGGAGGAGTTCCATCAAGAGACCTGTCGCAAGGTTCTGACACATGGTCATAAACATGATGTGCAAGTGATGGCAAGAAGCAGACTAAGGTCCCTATTGCCCTGTCAGTAAATCCGCCAGGATGTGCATTCGCTAATCTGGGTTGAATGCGCATCTTACCATGCTTTTGAAGGTAGTATGTGCTTACATGTCACATGTCACTCCGTCTGTGAACATCTCCCCTCTGCCATGATGTTTGTGCATGGATTCTGTCTGGGGTCAATGTTCTTACCCTTGCTTGATTGTATTGCCACAGATCAAGGCACTTCACATGTACGATTGCCTGCGTGCAAACAAATCAACATCTGCGTGGGGGCTCGAGGCACGGGTCCCCTTTCTTGACAAGGAATTTCTCAACCTTGCCATGTCTATAGACCCTGCCGAGAAGATGGTAAGACCACCTGGCCTCCCAAATGGTTGGTGCAAGAGTTGAGCATTTTGAGAAGCAGCATGCTTCACGATTTGAGCTGCTCTTTTTTAGATTGTCATCAAGTTCTAAGTGTTGGTTTTCAGGTGAGACCAGGAGAAGGAAGGATAGAGAAGTACATCATGCGGAAGGCATTTGACGACGAAGCGAAGCCCTATCTGCCTAAGGTCTGTCCTAGATGTGAGACCCTCAAGCTAGCCTATAATAATGTTTCAAAGTCTGTGTGCTGGCTCTTTTGGACATTCTCTTTAACTTTGTAAATGGGCAACGCAGTGATGCAACACTACTGATACTTTGTAGGCCTTCTGCCTGTTGTAAATCTGTTGTGCTCTATTACTTTACTGACGTCTTCACCGCCTACCGTCTACAGCACATTTTGTATCGCCAGAAGGAGCAGTTCAGTGATGGGGTTGGGTACAGCTGGATAGATAGTCTCAAGGAGCATGCTGCCTTCAAGGTAAGTGCAGCCATACGAACTCCAAGCGATAGCGAGCAACTTATTGCAGCAATCATTACAACTTGCTGCCTCTTAGCACAGGACCTTTCATCTTTAAGGGTTGGAACTAATTGCTACCACTGATAACCACTGACAAGAATGCTGCAGCAGTTGAGGAAGTTCAAGAAATCATTGAGATCCTTGAGAAAAATGTCTGTGCCCTGGCATCCTGCAGGTCTCTGACCAGATGATGGCAAGTGCCAAGCACATGTTCCCCCACAACACTCCAACAACAAAAGAGGGTTACTACTATCGCATGATCTTTGAGCAAAAGCACTTCCCTCAGGTATGCATCAATTGGCTTTGTCATCAAGCGTCATCACCACGCTCAAACCCACGGACATGTGGGCTTCCAAGTGCCTACAGTTTGTGACTACAGTGTTTTCAACAAGCAGTCCATGTGTTGTTGACCAGGCCTTTGGCAAGCTTTGCTCGTGGTGTTTGCAGAGGAGCTTGCAGCAGATGATAGGTCGTAATGTGCAGTTAGGTGTGCACTGCAATTGACAGTGCACTCCATGTTGTGGATATACTTGCTCGTGGTGGTGTGGGCAGCCCTGCACCTGACAAGGGCACAGCCTCATCTTTATTAGCTCATTCAAAGCTTGTCTTCCTGGCAGGAGTCAGCAAGGTTAACAGTACCAGGAGGCCCAAGTATCGCTTGCAGCACTGCTGCAGCTGTGGCCTGGGATGCATCTTGGTCGAAAAACCTAGACCCCTCCGGAAGAGCAGCCATTGGAGTCCATGACGACTCTTACCGAGAAGCTGCTGCTAGCACGCCCCTGGTAGCCAATGGTGTAGCCTAGGTTGATGAGAAGACGTGGAGAACGTATTTTGTATGTATAATGCAGCAGCAATGTCAACAGGGGCAAAAGTGCAGAGCTTGCAGTCTTTGAGGATTTGGCAGCTGCAATTGTGAAGTGTCAGAGAAAGGGTGAGTAATGTGTTGGCTGATCATAGCTTATTGCAATTATGAGAGCTCAATGTTTGCAAGAAAGTGCCGTGCCTACCTGCAGTCTCTTTCTGAGCTTTACCAGAATCAATCAGAAAATTGTTCTGAATACACTGCAACTTGTTAATATGAGCCATAGGAAGGCATGTATAGCAAGCAGTGGCTTACCTACAGACAGATGGTAACGGGCAGATTTTTAAAAGTACCCTCTTGATGTCAGCGAGCGTAGACTTGTGTAGGCTTTGACACCATCTCGCTTCAAGTGAAATGCAGCAATGCTCATGATTGTATGTAGGTACATCAACGTGACGATTGGACGTCAGGTACTATATTGAGCTTAGTACATGTAGAGAACTGTCTTTTAAGTAAGCAATTTTCTTCTTTCACTGTATCGGTATACTCTACATGGGTACATCTTACCCAGGCAGACTTGTACAATAGGATATGATACAATACAACACAGTACAATGGGAAGGAAGGCTGCTACCTACCCTTGCCAGTGTTCTTTCTTTGCCAGAGATATATCACACACCATCTGACACACAATTAAGTCCACTTCAAGCACGTCGGCACACGGAGCATTTATGCAACAGCTTGTTGTCAGCCTGCGGCACAGAAGCACACATGACAAGCACAGCCTGTTAATTTAGCGCTTGGACCTGGAAATGCAACTCACTGACATGGTGACAGATGCAGCATTCCATGTTACAAGCACACATGCCAAGCACAAGCTGGAAAAGAAGTGCGAGTTAAGTATCCCCCTGGCCATCATCGGATGCATCGCACATGGACTCCTCCTGGGGTCAACTGTCCGTCTTTCTCTGGTTTAGTTGAGCTCTTCTCTGGTGTTGCAAATACATTCCAAACACGCAAGGTCTCGTCTGCAGCAGCCGTTGCAACCCGGCCACTACTTGGGTCCTGCGTCACTCACAGACAGTCAAGAACCTGCATTCACCTCTAATGGCTACAGCAAATTAGTTCCTGTCAGTCATACACCAAGTTGAGCCCAAGGTATGCACTGAGGTGCAGTAAACAATTACTGCCACTTATCCGTAAACATGCTACAAAAGATAGCAGCTACTTCTATGTATATTGCACCCATGTACATAGTGCATTCCTCCAGACAAGGACCTCGTCTTGGGTAGATGCATTGAGCTGCTTTAGCAGATGCATGCAGGAGACGCAGGAGAAGGTAATATACTTGAGTCATGTGCAGAACCCTGTTGGTATGTCCTGTCAGCTCCGCAATCCTGACCATGGAAGGATACTTCCACAAGCACAGCTGGTTCTTGCTGAACCCATGCGCGCTCAATAGTTCCTTTCTATGCTTGTCCCAGAGCAAGCCACATACCTGCCACCATATGCACAAGGCAAACATGGAGATAATTAAATACTATTTGAAGTCTGACTTGAGTGTTGAGCAGATCTGCGAGAAGACTGAAGCATCCTAACATGGACATCGCAGCAGCATATTATTGGCTGATACCTACCTGAGCATCTGTATCAATAGAATCAAGACATGTGCCAGAGTGCGTGTTCCAGAATTTGATACAACGATCTGCTGTACCTCCACCTGTGGCGACCAGGTTGCTCTGCCACATGCAAAGCACCAAATTAGAGGAGGAGAGCTGCAGAGAACTAGTGAGCATCAACATCCACTTAAACAGCAGTTGAGACCAACACGCTTGTGATGGCAAGGCAACACAAGCCACGTATGCAGGGCCTCACTTGAAAAGGGCACCATGCAAGAGCCTTGACAGCAGCATGATGGTCTGCAAAGCGGTGCAGGTAGCCAGTTGTGCCTCTGCCTGTAGCTGCTGCTATGTCCCAGATGTGGACCAGATTATCGTTGCCACCGCTTGCCAAATGGCGGCCAGAAGCAGACCAACGGAGGCCACAGATCTCCTGATGATGACCGGTAAATTCAGAACTCCTGTGCTCACGTGATCTCACTGCCATGAGCCAAAGTATTAAACTGGTCTTAACAACCATGGCTAGATGCTAATAGTGGATCTTGCATGGATGTTAGAGATCGAAAAGACCCATGCATCATGCTTCAGCATATAGTTCTGTGTCACTGATTGACCTATGACCCATATGGTCATGCAACATGTGCAGAGGCATTAGTCACTTCCAGAGCCTGGCAAGATAGTTGCAAGGTGTCTCTGATTGAGCAGTGTTAAATCAGATATCGAAAAGTGTGTTCTACCATCATGGTTGAAGATGAGGGCGTCGCAGCCGCCCGAGGAGAGCATGTGCTCATTCCATGCAAGCGACCCAACTCGCGCTCTGTGTCCAGCCAGCCGTCGGACCTGCCGTGCCAAGGAACAATGCGCTGCCACTTGTTGGCCTTGCCCACTGCTGGGACCAGCATGCTGACGTGTTAACAAGCAGCAATCGTACAGTAGCTACCATGACAGATGGTGACGTTAGCAGAGGGCTGGCAGCCTGCTCAAGCCGTACCCTTCGCAGCCCTACTTACACTTGCAACACACGTGGAGTTGAAGAGGAAACGGTTACAATCTAGCAGCTAACACCGAGAACGTGTACACCTTCTCTCGCGTAAGTGCGTTCTACTGACCTGGCGCATGGGAGAGGTGTTCCACAACTGTATCTCAGTGCTTCCAAGCCCAATGGCTATAGCTTTCCCGTCTCGTGCCCAGGCCAGACTGCAAGAGAACCACATCTTGCTTGATTTCTGCACGCATTGCCATGCCAACGCTCTGGCCTTGGAAGCTTGGACAAAGTGTCACCTGGAGACGTAGTCATCAGCTAGACATGCCGCTATCTCGTGCACTTCTCCGTTGTTGCAGTTCCAGAGGTGGACAATGCCCTCCATGGCGACTGCCACCACGTTGGTGCTAGACCAGTCGAGCACGTTGATGTAAAAGTCGTCCTTGATGAGCGGGAGGTCCAGGATCAAGTCTGGCCTCTGCAAACGAGAAACCAGAAATTTTACTAAGCTCAACTCTCCTGTTGTCAGAAGCAGGACTGAGCTATCTCGTACTCCTTTCCGAAGACGTCAGAATGAATAGGAAGCTGCTGGCAGGAAGGCCACCTCCTTCAAGCGCCGTACGGGGGTTGTCCGAGGAGCCGGTAGCGGGAGTGGTTGGACGTCTGCTGGGTGGAGCAGCCTTGCCGACGACGGCCCATCCAGAAACACCGGGGTCTTGCTGCGAAAGGCCAGAACCTTGCAAGGAGCCCCTCCAGGAGGGCTCACGCAGCTGTCTGCGAAGCCGAAGACGTTCTCCGCTAGCTTCTTCCGGTACTCTTCCTGCACAGCAAGACAGGCAGTTCGCGAAGCGCTCGTACAAGCCAATACACATACCAGGAGCTCGACGACCTGCATCATTTAAGTGGCGGCATTGTGCAGTGTGGCAGGCCAGCTGTGCCGGCAGCGCTGGACAATGATTCGCGTACCCGGATCGGAGTGGTGCAGCACTCCGCTAGCGAGGTGTCCAGAGCGGTGCGCAGGAAGTTGTACTGCGCGGCGCTCGCGTCGCCGGCGTCCCGCGCGGGGATGAAGCGGTCCCCGCACTGCACGGCAGCCAGGCCAGTAGCTCCAGATTCAACGAAACAGCTCTATCAATGTAGTGGAAAGGATTGAGGATATGAGCAAGCGGCGCAGCGCAGGCGCGTCGCGATGACGAGCTGCCGGCTTCGGCAGGCGGGCATGCAGCGACGCCGCGGCGCTCGTCAGCGGACCAGGAGAGCGGGCGGCCGGGCGGCGGAGCGGGAGGGCGTCCGCGCCGGATCCATGGCGGGGGGGGGGGGGGGGGGGGGGGGGCGGGGCGACTGGCCAGCTCCAGGTGGCCTGCAGCAGGGAGGGGCCCGATAGTGAGCCCGTTAGCAAGCCGGTTAGTGAAATTGCTCGTGACTGCCGGCCGGTATGCCCCCCGGCTTGGCTACCGTCTTGACGGCCCACCCACGATCGTTGGTGGCATCGGACCATCACCCAGGACGCCGTTTGGCTAATGGATCACCGTGGGCAGCGATGACTGCTCCACTGATGGCCGCTAACCGCCGTGAGATAACCGTTGCCGGGGCGGGCGGCGGAGGTGGGGTGTTGGCAGGCTCCGCGATCTCGGCATCCGTATGACGGGATGCGGACTTGTCGGATTCTCGCAGGCGAAGGCGGGGCGGGGCTTTCACGACGAGTATCGAGGATTCGGCCTCAACGACCCCCCGCGCTAATCCTCCTCCAAGCGGCTGTAGGCGGCGTGCTGGCTGCACTGGAAGAATGAGAAAAGCGGAACAACATGACACAAAGCGATACTGTGAGTGGCCAGCCCAGAAAAAGAATGTAAGATGTTCAAAGGGCCAGGAATGCGCTGAAGTCACAGCGACGCAAATGGCCATTCAATAGACCCTGCTGAGCCGCTGCAAGTCCGAGAAACTAGTCTCCGGGTAGCGGGTCCCTTGGCCAGAGCCGGAGGCTGCAGCCAAAGCGCGACCGGCAAGCAGATGAAACGCGCGTGCTATTGACTATCCTGTCTCTAATGCCCGCTGCAGCGAGACTGACAGGCGCATGCGGTACACCTGAGCGAGAGAGCCTCCCGTTTTAAGTCAAGCCTGCTCCCCGTGGTAATGGCGGGACACTGCTCTGCTCTGCTCGAAAGCCGGTGCAGTAGCTCGTGCCACCGAGCGCCGAACGGGGCTTTCCTATGGGGCCGAGGACCGTGAACTGCCAGCCCGAAAGAAGAAGCTGATAGAGCTTGGTTCTATCCAGGCATGCAGTACTGGACAGGCTACAAAATCGACGCGGGCCTCGGGCGCTTGTGCCTCGCACGCCGCTCGTAGACTAGACTCTCTTCTCCGTGTTTTTGCCTGAACAGTGTACTGACTTGATCTGGCCTCCCGTTCATTTCATGCGCAATTGTGCTAATGACTTTAACGTACTATACCGTGCCATACAATTTCACTGCGCACTCTGTGGACAACGTGCTATAATAGGAAGACAAAGAGTGGCAGTCGAGCTAACAAGCTCATTTAGCTGGCAACTTAGGCTAAGTCACAGGTGAGGAAGCAGCAAGTGGAAATTGCGGCTCCTGTGACCTTGACATGCCCAGAAGCTGTACACGAGCAGCCAGTTAGCATAGGAGGCCAGTCATTGTAGCTCTCATCAACCAACTCTCAGCCATACGGGCCTAACACTGCTGACAGAATACGAACATGCCGTGTGCAGCTTACTGAGCAATTGGCAATGACATGCACCTTGCATTAATAAATGAGGACTGCTGAAATCTGTAGCTGGTGCTGTCCATGATTATGACGTGCAGCAAATTCAGGAGTGCTAATCAATTTCAGCAAGATACTGGAGCATCCTCAAAGTAGTGGTATTGCATTCTACATTGCAGTACGACTGTGTATCTCCAAGTTTACATCTTATTCTACATGACAGATGCTGCCAACCCCTACCCCTCTACTCCCACATACGTCACTCCACTCTGGACAACCACTGTTTATAACTAGAGGCGAAGCACGGAAAGGAAGTGTGCCATTGCTAAGCGCCCATACTAGGCCACCTTGAGGGAGCCTCACACGTTGCAATTGCAAGGTTTGCTCAGCTGCTTTGCGCAGGAAAGGAGGCAGTGGCAGTAGCCGTAGTAGCGCCACCAATCCAATTGTGTGCAGTAGCAGAAGATTGGCGACTTGGCCCCACACTGGAACATACCGGGGCAAGTCGGGTCGCCAGCATATTGGCAGGTGGGGGCTGCAAGCGCCAAGCGGCACAAGAGGTGAGCGAGCTGTAATTATCTGCCATGAATTGCTTGACTGCAGCTTTAGCAGAAGATGAGGAAACTTGCATGTAGTGAGCAAGCCCTTGCTTAATCTCGCTTTAAAAGCTGCATTACACGAGTAGTGACTGATAACGAGTGCTCTCACGTCTCGTCTCGAGAGAGTGGTAACTTGTGTGCAGGAGACTTACAAGACCAGACGACTGCAACACCGCTGTCGTGCAGTATGCGCATGTGCTGCGCCTCAGCGTCCTGCAAGTCGGAGTTCTCATTCAGCTAAATTGGGGTGACCGCGACGTGCTCCTGAGGCCTCGATGGAGCTGGCTGCAGCCGCCCTGCGGCATCCGCGAAGCTGGCCACAGCCAGCGCCACGACAGCGGCGGCGAGGAAGCAGTCGCGCGCGGAGGAGAGCCTGGCCATGGTGGCCTGCAGCTGGCAGCGGGAGGTGAGTTGAGGGGCAGGCGTCCGAAGGGGGAGAGGTAGGAGGTTGCATCTGCCGTGAGCTTTGTAGGGGTATATAGTGAGGCAAAGTGAACAGTTGACTTGAGTGGAGGTTGCAATGCTCGGGCACACAGGGGTGGAGAGAAGGGACTTGAGTGGAGGTTGCAATGCTCGGGCACACAGGGGTGGAGAGAAGGGAGGGAGGTGGGCGGTGTTGATATGGCTCTGATCCCTTTTCTCAAGCTGAAGGGTCCAGTGTGCAGAGAGGTCGAGGCACGGGCAAGGCCTGGAATTAAGCGCAAAAGGGTCGGTCTCTGACAATGCTGTTGTTGGAGGAAAGAGTACACCAGGTGAGTGAGCACGAGTATATTGGAGCAGAAGAAGAGGGTCAGTTCTTCCAATGTAGGGCAATGGCTGTGAGAGAATGAGTCGTCCAGCAGAGGGCGATGGCTAGCCCAGACAAAAATGTGAGGAACCAGCCCAAAGGAAACAGCGCTTCCAAGTTTTGACAGCAGAGGCTGTGAGAGAAGAAGTGGCACTCCTGAGAGAAGTGTGAGAGGCCAGCCCAAAGTAATGAAGGTCTGAAGGCCGGAAAGGCCGGAAGGTGCAAAAAGTCGAAGCCACACTCCGTAAGTCCTGCGAAGAAACAGTTCTTCCAAGAATACACTCATCAATAATCTCAGGAGAGGAGAAGTGGTCTCCCAGGGCTGTGATCAGCCAGCCCGCCATCCAGAAAAAGATCTGTCAAGATCCGAAGAGGCCCGAAAGATCTGAACAAGGCCCGAAGAGGCCGAAGAGCGCTTTTCCCAAGGGGAGGGGCAGTTGGGCTTCTTGTACTCTGCTCATTCTTTTTTGGGCGCCCTATTCTGGCTCTGGCCAGGGGACATACTTCCAGGAGCATAGCCTCTCCGACCTGCGCCTGCTTAGCAGGGGTTACTGAGTGGTTAGTAGCTGCTTTGTTTTTTCTTGTGTGCTTGTCATTTCTGCTGCTTCGCCTTAGGGCTTCGCCTGGCTTCCCCCCCCCTCTTCTTGTACTCTGTTCATTCTTTTTTGGGCTGGCTGTTCCAGCCCATTTTCTCAATGGGCGAGCTCTTCTTTCCCCAAGGGGAGGGGCAGTTGAGGGGGGGGGGTTTGGAGGGGGGGCTTGTCCAGCCCCTATCCTCAATGAAAACACTCCTCAGGTTTGGAGAGGGAGCGAGGTGGGGAGAGAGAGAGAGAGACCCAGAGGGAGAGAGAGAGAGAGAGAGAGAGAGAGAGAGAGAGAGAGAGAGAGAGAGAGAGAGAGAGAGAGAGAGAGAGAGAGAGAGAGAGAGAGAGAGA
>WELB01000095.1:192932-206862 GCA_009602725.1 Spirogloea muscicola
GGGGGGGGGCTATAGGGAAGCCATGGAGGGGGGGGGAGCCGAGGAGGGAGGGGGGAACGGCTACCCTCCCTCCTCCCCCCCTCCTCCCTGCCCGTTGGCGGGGCCCGGCGCAAACGCCCCCCGGGGGGTTTGGGCCCCGGGGCTTTATTTGACGCCTCGATTTGACGCGCCGGGAGCCGCCCCCGCCCTCGCTCGGGGGACGGCTCTCGGAGCCGTTGGGCGTCGGGGTGCCGTAGAGAACCGGGCCGCGCCGCTCCCCGAGGGGGGTACCCAGGGACAGATTTGCTCGGGGCCCGGAGCAAACTCTCGGGTTAAATCCACCCCCGCTCGCCTAGGGGGTGGATTTGCACATTTGACCGCTCCTTTTGACACGCCCCGCCAACGGGCCGGCTGCGGCGGAAAGTACGGCCCCCCCGGGGGGCGCGGCGCGCGCGACGCGTGGCGGCGGCGCCGCGGCGCGTCCGACGTGGCGCGCTGGCAGCCACGTGGCGTCCGACGTGGCCGCCTGCATGGCAACGCACCCCACCCAGCCCAGCTCCCCCTTCTTCCTCCGGGCCGCCATGGCTGAGGTGGGCGCCCACATGCAGGCCGATCTCCACCGCACGGGATCGAGTCTCCCAGAGGCCCTCGCTGCCTTCGCCTCTTTGTCTCCGCCGCCGCCGCCTCCGCGCAACCTCCGAGCCAAGATGGCGGACGCCGCCGCCGAGGTGCCGCCGGCGACCGGCGCGGATGCCGACTTAGACGCCGACGACGCCGCCACCACCGCCGCCGAGGGGGGTGCCGAGGTGTTTGCGTTCCAGGCCGAGATCAACCAGGCGAGAGCCACGCTCGCCATGGCCGTCGCCACTGCTGCTTCAGGATGCCATGGTTGGCATGCTGAAACCATGGCATGCTGAAGCCATCACGAACGGGCCTTGAACGACGTCGCCGCCGCCCCCACCAGACTAGCTGGCGCGGGGCTTGCAATAGTCGCCGCCTGTGAGGAGCGTCTTGGGGGCTCCGGCAGCGGCCAGGGCCTTGCAGCTCGCGGCCCCTCACGCGGCCAGCGCGGCGCGCCGCCGTGCGCATGGCCTGCAGCTGCTGAGCCTGATCATCAACACCTTCTACAGCAACAAGGAGGTGTTCCTGCGCGAGCTCCTGAGCAACGCGTCCGACGCGCTGGACAAGGTCCGGCACCGCAGCCTCACGGACCCCAAGGTACGCCACCACCATTGCTGGCACGCCTACATGTATCGTTTGAGATTATTGACGCGCGAGCACTTCCGCAGCTTGCACCTCAGCACTAATCTTGCCGGGCTGCCTGCCTGCCTGCTGCCGCTCGTTGCCGGCCTCGATCCCTCAAGGTGCTGGAGCCGGACCCGGAGCTGTGCATCCGCGTGACGGCCGAGAAGGAGGCCCGCACGCTGAGCATCAGGGACAGCGGGATCGGCATGACCAAAGCGGGTGAGGACGCCGCGCCGCCGAGCGCTCCAGCAGAGTTGTGTGCCCTGACCAGTCTGACATGCTGAGCGCGCCGGACGTGCGGCAGAGATCATCAACAATCTGGGGACGATTGCGCGCTCGGGCACCAAGGAGTTCATGGAGGCGCTGCAGGAGGGCGGCGATGTGAGCATGATCGGGCAGTTCGGGGTCGGGTTCTACTCGGCGTTCCTCGTCGCTGACCGCGTCGTTGTCATCACCAAGCACCCCGACGACAACCAGTACGTGTGGGAGTCGCAGGTCAGCATCGCCGCTGCTGCTGCGGCGAGATGCACCGGTCGCGGCCGGCCCCAATCATCACATCCACATCATTATTCACGTGGCACTATTACTACTGGGATTTGAAGTCATTCTTCCAATTATATTGATCAGACACAGCAGTCCGTGGCTTTGATACTTCATTAGCGAAGTGCTTGATCATTGCACGCTCTCGACTTGTGTGGCAGGCGGGGGGGTCGTTCACGGTGCGGACTGCCGATGCGGACACTGTGGAGCTGCCGCGCGGCACAGTCGTGACACTGCACCTCAAGGAGGACCAAGCGGAGTACCTGGAGGAGCGGCGCCTCAAAGACGTCATCCGCCGCCACTCCGAGTTCATCAACTATCCCATCTACATGCGCGTTACCAAGACTGTCGAGAGCGAGGTAGACGACGCCGACGACGGCGAGGACGTCCCCATGGAGGTGAACGTCAGACCAACTTGATCACCTGCATCGAGTGCAGAAATCTGACAGGCGGATGTACGCCAAGCAAGTGCTTTACTTGGGTGACGGTTGTGCTATCAGGGCGGCGAGGCTGAGGAGGGGAAGGTGGAGGACGTGACGGAGCGGGAGGGAGGCGCAGCGGCACCAGAGCACAAGACGAAGAAGATCAAGGAGGTGACGTTTGTGTGGGAGCTGGTGAATAAGCAGGCGAGTACGGACAGCTCCACCTCGCACTTGGACGCCATTGATTGTGTTGAGACTGTCAGAGTCTAGAATCAAGTTTGTTCTGGAGGCAGAGAGCGCCACCTTGTTCAAATCCTCGGGCAAGTCTACGACAGCAAGCTTTGATTTGACGAGCGACTTACCTTGCTCTGCTGCTTGATGTAATAGAAGCCAATCTGGATGCGCAATCCCGAGGAGGTGAGCGCCGACGAGTATGTGGCGTTCTACAAGAGCCTGACCAACGACTGGGAGGAGCCATTGGCGTACAAGCACTTCAAGGTGGAGGGCCAGCTCGAGTTCCGGGTGAGCCCCATCCTGAAGAGACCTGAGATTGGGGCCCACGACGCCCATCGTTAAAACCATTGGTTCGTGCGCTGCAGCCCACGTTGGAGCGACGCTGGCCAGACTACATGTGTGACAGCGGTGCTGAGTTTGAGCAATCTGTTGGTTTGCAGGCTCTCCTGTTCGTCCCGAAGCGTGCGCCATTCGACCTGTTCGAAGGGCGGCGCAAGAAGCAGACCAACGTGAAGCTGTACGTGCGGCGCATCTTCATCACAGACGACGCTGAGGACCTGATGCCCGAGTACCTGAGCTTCGTGAAGGGCGTCGTAGACTCGGAGGACTTGCCCCTCAACATCTCCCGCGAGATGCTGCAGCAAAGCAGAATCCTAAAAGTATCCTCAGTCAGAGTCCTTGGTCTTTCATTTATAGGTTGCGGATCTTGATGTACCTGTAGGGTGAAGGTTTTGAGTATCTATTCTAATTAAAGTATCTAAGGTAGTGGAGTACTAGCCACGACTGAGTATCCATGTGACCCAAGAAACTTACAACTATGTCAGTAGAAAGGCTGACAAGATCCAACGTCACTTCAACGGCCTACGACATGCAAAGACCATGGGACCTCCGGTTGCAACAGGTGATACATAAGAACCTGGTGAAGAAGTGCATCGAGATGTTTTCGGAGCTGGCTGAGGACCGCGACAAATACAAAACATTCTACGAGGCCTTCTCTAAGAATCTGAAGCTGGGCATTTACGAGGACAGCCAGAACCGCGCCAAGCTTGCCGACCTTCTTCGCTTCTATTCCACCAAGTGCCGTGAGTTCTTCCTTTTGTTCATCACTTGCACCTTTCTTTCCATTGTAGCTGGATACAGTTAACATAGACGTTGACGAGTATTTAGACTGGATCATAGGAGGGACAGTCACAGGCAACAGGAAACCCGCTTACACAATGGGGCCATGCCGAGGTTGATGCTGGGGCAGGCGATGAATGGACGAGTCTGAAGGACTACGTGACGAGGATGAAGCCTCAGCAAACGGACATCTACTACATCACGGGGGAGAGCCTCAAGGCTGTGGAGCGATCGCCGTTTCTGGAGCGACTTCGGAAGCTGGATATGGAGGTGCTGCTCATGACAGACCCCATCGATGAGTACATGGTGCAACAGGTGAGCACGGCGCGTGGCACGCACTTTCGACAAGCCCATCAAATTTTAGGAATATAATTTATGCCTGCCTTACGTATTTACGTAAGTCCTTGGCTGCATACATTACTCTGAGCAGCCAGAACGAGATGTGGGATGGGAGCCTGAGGCTAAAGTTAGTTGGGGCCTCAAACTTAGATATCGCAAGATTCTGATGGCAGCTCAAGGAGTACGACGGGCACAAGCTCGTGAACGTGACCAAGGAGGGGCTGACGCTGCCCCTTGAGAGCGAGGAGGAGCAGCAGGAGTGGGAGCGCCTGAAGCAGGAGTATGAGGGCCTCTGCAAGAAGGTCAAGGAAGTTTTGGGTGACCGCGTAGAGAAAGTAGTCATCGGGAAACGCGTCACTGAGTCGCCCGCAGTCCTTGTGACCGGCGAGTATGGCTGGACCGCCAACATGGAAAGGATCATGAAGGCTCAGGTACGGTGCCTCCTGAGAGTTGTCACACAAAAGCTCGAAGTTGTCGCCCCCTCCTGTAATTGATGTAGAGACCTTTCCCCTTGCAGTAACACCGTCAATTACCCTTGTAGATACCGATGAAGCCTGGGCAATCACTTAAAGCGTGCCTTCATCCTTTGCCCTGGTCAAAATTGTACATACAAGCAAGCAAGGCATATGCTTCCAGCGGCTGAGCATGCGGCAAGGCATATGCTTCCAGCGGCTGAGCATGCGGCGCTTTGAAAGAATTGTGGATAAGGTTATCACAGATGACCTTGCAAGCCTTGCCTCCTGGTTGGGGCTTGCGCAGGCGCTGCGAGACGAGACCATGTCCAGGTACATGATGAGCAAGAAGACGCTGGAGCTCAATCCCCACAATGCCATTATCGAGGAGTTGAATCGACGGATGGACGCCGACCCAGAAGACAAAACGCTCAAGGACCTTCTTGTCCTGCTGTATGAGACCGCGCTACTTACTTCCGGCTTCAGCATCGACGAGCCGCAGGTAACAGGGCTGGATTGCTTTCACGAGAGAGCATCAAACAATAGGTCCAGAGGGTAGCCATCAAGTACGACTGCTTTGGCTGCGAGGCAAGGACGCATATACCTTGTCCATGTTGGGCCTTGACTTTTAGGACGGGTGAGTGACGCATCAGCTTGTCTGTGCTGCAGCTCTTTGCAAGTCGCATTCAACGCATGATTCAACTGGGTCTGGGAGTGAAGGATGACAAGGAGGAGATGGAAGGAGGTGATGAAGTGCCGCCCCTAGAAAGAGCAGCCGAAGAGAGCAAAATGGAGGAAGTCGACTAGGGCCGTTAGTAACTTGGTGAACCAGAGTGGATGGCTGCTTGGTGGCAAACACAAATGCACGTGGGACAGATTCGGACCTGCTTTGAAAGTAGACAGTTAGGAAATTAACCGTGTAGCCTACCTTGCCTTGCGTTGGGCTCATCGACCGACTTGCGCGGTTGCAAAATTGTTGCACAAGGCACATCTGCCACCAGAGAAGACCTGAGCTTTTGCTGTTTTCTCTTCTGACGCTGTCAGTATCACAAGAGCATTGCCATCAATGGACATTTGATACAAGAGCCGAGCATCTCATGCTGCAGGATGGCCAGCAATTTGACCCTCCACTTGAGATATCACCAGCGTTTTTAGCAGTCTCTTATCTGCCAATATACAAAACAAGTGAAGGGAGGCGGGAAAATAAATTGTAGTGCAGCATGACCCTTACACGGGGATGCCAGGCTTCTCAAGGGAAAGGCTGAGACTCAGCGAGTGGCGCCTAAAGATGGTTGACTACACTTGGGTATCGTACATCTCGGAGTGGGCTCACCTAGATGGAGGACTCTACACAAAACTGTCACTAATGTTGAGGCATAAGCAACTAGCGAAGTGGCAGTAAGAGTTTCACTGCCTGATTACTAATCAACATGGTCGTCCCGGATCCTCTTTGCATCAGCTAACCTAAGTGCTACTGTTAAGCAGGTAACTACTCACACCTTTGTATGGATATTTTCCACCTGATCTTTGTTCACAGGGCTAGGAGGGACGTACAGGATGCGCATCAGCGCCTTCCAGAGCTGCTCTTCTTCGATGGGCTTGGTCACGAAACCGTCCATGCCGGCCTCCTCACACCTCTCTCTGCTGCCCTTTACCACGTCAGCTGTCAGGGCCAGAATAGGTAGTCGCTTTGACACATTGAGAGTGTCCCTCTGCACCTTGTCGGAAGCTTGCAACTCCGTCTTCTGCTCTCCCTCAAGCCAGCTCTTTTCCATGTCACGGATGCGCTTTGTGGTCTCATAACTGCATAAGATGGGCAACGAGTTGCAGAATTTGCCAGTTAGTCACCTCTTGACTTGTGCTAGTACGAAGTGTGCTGCTGCTGTACAGATGTATGTTTTCCTACTCTTGTGTCTTTGAAAAGATTCACGTGCTTTGAGGCCCATAGTCTGTCCAGGAGATTCGTCCTCCTGCAACTCATGACCTCGTTGACTGCAGTCAAGCAAAGCTAGGGAGAAAGGGACCTTTCTCTGTATATATAGGCAGTCACCTACCCATCCATCTCAGGCATTTGCACATCCATAAGGATGCAGTCAAAGTTGCGTAATGCTGCCAAGCTCTGAAGGGCCTTCTTCCCACTTTCAACGCAGTGCACAACTGCACCAAAGCGAGCAAGAGTTGCAGATGCCACCTTCCGATTCACCAGGTTGTCATCCACAACCTGCAAGGGTCAGCGACATCATGCAATAAGAATCTGGAAGGCTTGTGCCACAGACAACAGCATGACAGTGCCGCTTCCAGAGTACCAACACTAGAGCTCTGAGCCCCTTTGAATCCACAAGCAGTGGAAACCACCAGTACTGTGCCAGCACATGCAAGAACTGCAGCTTCTGTATACATGTAAGATGTACTACAGCACGGAAGCAGTCCCACTTGAAAGGTGCTCACCATAATCTGCTTGCCACTGAGCACCATGCACAGCATCTCCTGCCTCTGCAGCGTTGCTCGCCTCGTCATCACCCCTGGGCGGCTTGTGCCCATCTCCAGAGCCTGAAGGAGGCAGGCTGCCATGGACCGACTGCGCAGGGGCTTGAGTAGAGTTGTAGAGAACCCCAACTTCCTGGCAAGAAGCTCGTCGTCCTGCTGCAACGTTGTGGCCAGAAGAACGAGCTTTGCAGGTTGCACCCCTGGCCTTCCTTGGTTCTGCGTTAGCCACACGAATGCAAGCCATGAGGTGACGACCCTGACAGGCATGGAGCAGTAACCCTTGTGCTCCTTAGTCAGAATACGGCAGCTCAGTGGCGTGCGCGAAGCATGGTTCATCCTTGAATAGGACACCAGATCAGGAACTCAAGTGACAGATTAAGGTCCTGCCTTGGACTAGCACTGCAACCGGAATGCATTGAGGACTCGGCCACAACCCACCTTGTCAAGCGCTTCTACAAAAGCCGTCTGTAGTGCGGCCCAGCTGGTCAGACTGGAGGCACTTGAATCGACCAAGACAATGTCCCACGGGGCTGTTGCCGGGCTATGTGTTGTTGTTGCTGTGTGCACTTGTGCTGCTGTAGCCACAGATGCTTGTCCACTCTGCTCCAATCTCTGCAGAGCTTCCTCTGTTCCCTCGGCAAACTCCACGTATACACCAAGCCGCAGCAAGTAACTGGCAGTGACCTGTTACGAATGTACAAGAAACAGCAGTGCATCAGTCCCTTGAAATATATCAGTACTCTGCTCATACCACATCCATAAGGGCAAGAGTCAGTGACAGTTGACTCAGCTGTTCCTGCATGCTCCAGCCTAGACCATCCCAGTACATTGTACAGCAACATAAGGTGTAACAAATAGCTCGAAGTAGCGAACCTCAGCCCTGACAGGGCGCTCGTCCACAATCAAGGCTCTCAAGCCCTTCAGCTTTGTCATGTTTGGGAGGTCTGGTTCTTCCTCGGCCGTTGCCTCCTGCTTTCCCAGATCCTCCAGCAAGATATCAAACTCGAATGTTGTACCTACTCCTAGCTCGCTCACGAATGTCATATTCCCACCCATCATAGCCACCAGCCTGGTAGAATAGCAGATATGTGTCAGGAGCCTCAGTCATCCAGGATAACATATGGCAATCCTCAGCTAACAACCTCCTCATGTGAACTCACATCATCCACGTACTCAAGGTGAACAAGTGACAAGTTGGAGAGTCCTGACTGTCCCCTCTCGTCTTCTTCGCTTCCTGCAGTTTCCCAGGACACGAGCAGGAGGTACGTTGCGTTCACAGTTATCTGCTATAGGTGCAATTAGACATGTAGACATGTACTCTCTTGACATGTAACGGGGGAAGCCAGCCTTACCTTTGACTGATACTAAGGCCGATGCCAGTGCCCCCATGTAGTCGCTGGGTGCTGCTGTCAGCCTGCATGAACGGCTCAAAGATTCTGCTTTGCGCGGATTGCGGGATGCCAATGCCAGTGTCCTCAAGCTCAAACACTAACCTGACAGGTCTACCTTTTGCTCCTCTGCATTTCTTGTCTTTGCCCTCATCCTTGTTGACGGGAGAACTTGCCGTTTTTTGGGGCTTCTCATTCTCATAAGTACTACCTGACAGATAAGTTTCCCTCCTACCTGTATCACTCTCTCGTGTCACACTTCCTGTGACTCCTGGGCTTGAAGGCCTGAAGCGAGAGGCCACCCTGTCCTTGTCTTCTGCTACACTTCTCCCACTCAGACTCTTGAGCATCAACGTCCTCAAGATACCACGCCCAGAAGTGGATGCCTTAAGTGAATCTAGCTGCCTCGTCACAAAGTCCTCATGAGGAGCAAGCTCACCCTGATCACATCTGAGCGCGGGGTCTGCAGCAGGGCTTGGCGTCCTCTCCTGGTCAGAGCATGGCTTGACCTGCCTCAAAGCTTGACAAGTACCACAGCATTGGGATGATTTGCCATCTGCCGGAAGGAGGCCATCTGCAATCTCCTCCTCAGCATGATCAGATTGCTCATCAGCTGCCAGTTGCAAAGGATGTATGCCATTGGATGACAAGGGCATGCTGACCCCCTCGATATCCTTGGCAGTGAGCCCATGAGCATGACCTGGTATCCACCTCAGTGCTCTAGAAGCTGCTTGACGTGCCAAGTTGAGGAGGCCTTCAGAGTGAGAAGGAAAGACTGTCCTCGGTGTCAGCGGTCCACTTCTTTGCAATGAGGCATCACCACTTTGTACAGATGTCGGTGGCTCCTCTACCTTGTCAGCAACCTTCTTCACTTTCAGAAGGATGTGACCTTTCTGTGTGAACTTCAACGCATTGCCAATCAGGTTGACCAAGACCTGACGAAGCCGCACAGGGTCCCCAACCAAGCACCTTGGCACACTCTCCAGGATCTGGGCAGCTAGCTCCAGCCCATCACCTTCTTCCCAGCTTTTCTGAGCTACCGAAGCGAACATACTCAGGACATCATCAACGAGCATATGAAGGTTGAAAGTAATAGATTCAAGCTCCTGCGCAGCACACGGCCAATTTGTCAGCATCATAGCAGACCCTCAAGGCAAGAATGTACAAGCATGCCATATGAGTGCAAAAGACCTCTGATGACAACATTGCTGAGCCCAAGGTCTACTTTTGCAGACCCTCGTATCAAATGAATGCTTCCTGGTCTAGCTGTTGTTGGCCTAATGAATTACAAACCTAACGGTGGTCACAACGACATATCCCACAACGTCAAGAAATACAGTGGGTATCTAGTATCTACTTTAAACAGGTTGTGCTATATGATATGAATCTGATGTAAGTACCATGCGCCCAGACTCTATCTTGGAGAGGTCCAACACATCGTTGATGAGGTAGATGAGGGCATTGCCACTTGACTGGGCTGTCCTGCAGTAGTCGAGCTGTACATTATCCATTGGTGTTCGGATTAACAGGTTGATCATACCCAACATTCCATTCATAGGCGTACGTATCTCATGGGAAATGGTAGCTAGAAAGGCAGACTTGGCCATGTTGCCAGCTTCTGCGGCCACTTTGGCAGCCTGCAACAAAGCTCAAGCGCGGTGATGTCAAGGCCAACTCTGGTGCCCCTGAGCAACGCAGAATATGAGGAAGTAGCAATGCTGCCTAGAATGAGCCGAAACAAGTTGAAATAACATTATATTTCAGCTGAGGTAAGCTACATATTGAATAAGCTGAAACTTTTTTCTTGGGTTCAACACCACAAGTGTCCACCTTCATCTCATCCTTGAGTGCCTCCATACGGTGATAGTCCCACTCCATTTGCTCTATTCTGTGGAACGCTTCCCAGATAATTTCGAGCAACAGGAGGGAGATGACGAGTGCCAGGACACCAGAAAGGAGGGCCCCTTTAGGAAAGGTGTATGGAACAGCATATCCACAACGGAGCTCATGCCTGCAGATCAATGCTCCAGGACATTACTGAAGAGGTGGCTTTGCTCTCACAGCACTGATACACCCCACAACAAGGTCCTGTGAGTCATAATTCAGCCCTTAATCTCCTCAGACACAACAACCTTACATTGGCACTAGACCTTCTGACCAAAGTTGGAGGTGTGTTGTGATTCTTTCAAAGTGGTGTAGTAGGAACCCCTGCACATGCATACCTCCGGCTGCTATCGCCCAAGTCCAGGTTGTACACAGCGCTGTGATACGGGTTGGGCAAACCAGGACCTCCAACAGCGAGCTCTGAATCTTGTGGCACATACAGGCCCAATGGTACATCCTCGGTGACATCATCGATGCGCAAGACAAGGCAGGAAAGTCTGTCAACCCTGTTCCTGCACACATATGAGCATAAGTATGTGTCTCAGTCACTTCAACAGACAGTGAATTTATAAGATGCAGGTGAAAAACATATCAATGTATATCTGGACGGCAGCAAGTGCGATTAGCACTGTGCTTGAGCAAAGGCCGGAAACTCAACTGTATACTGCCACCCTGATGTGGTCCAACAGAAACTTAGCAGCAAATGGGCAAGGAGCAAGCACGCAACCCCACTTCCAAATCCTGTGTTAGCTCTTCCAACTTGTATACGTGCCTGGAAGAGCTTTGAGTGCTCAGAAGAGGTTTGATGCAAACTGTTGGATCTAGAAGGCCCCCAACAAAGCCCCTGAGAGCTTCGGACTCGGCTTCGGCTGGTGCCCAGGGCAAGGCTTTAGAGTCAACAACTGAGAGGGTGATGTAGATCACTGTCTTGTTGTTGAACACGAAGGGCGCTGAGGTTGCCATGTTGCCTGTTTCTCGTGCCCGGGCAACCGTCTACAGCCATACAGCACAAGTCAGGGTCCACAAAATACTCCTTGCACATGATACGGGACGTAGCATACTATCACAGTAATGTGGAACTGAATAAATGATTTACTTTGCCATGACTACTGAAACATCCGAGCAGCAAGGTGATGGCCTGCAAAGTGCAATTGCCCTTGTTGAATGAGACCAACACATGTCCCCTTCTCTTCTGTAGAATCTGACTTACGGCAAACACAAGTGCTACCTACGCCTCAATTGCTCGTTCTGTACATTATGCTGCACTTCCATGCATGTATCAGAAGTAAGCCGCCCAAGTAGTGGGCTGCCGGTATACCTTGTAAAGCAGTGGTTGTGGAAGCAAATCCAAGCTTGGGTAAGAGTGGCGTGGCGCTGAGTGGGTTATGACTACATATTCATCAAGGTCCACATAGCGACTCTGCCACATCCACGTACCACTTTCATAAGGCCAAGGTGTGTCGGGGGTGCCAACAGGTGCAGCACATGTAGCTCATCTGCTACCAATATCATGCAAGTGCCGTACAAGGACACCCAAGCTGACAGGGAGGTGGTTTGGAAAGCCAACCTTCATGGGCACCCACTCTGATACCTCCAAGCCATAGTTTTTCTCAAAGATAGCACGATGAGAGTGCTTCACAAATGCCATCACATGATGATTGACAATAGCCTGATCAAGCTTCGTCTCATTGACATACATCTGCATTAGGGCGGCACCAGGATTTGGCAAGTGTGAGTCGCCGACAAGCTCGCAAAGCACCACCTGAACAAGGCTTTACCGCAGCTCTTGGGCACACCCAGCGCTGGGCTTCTAGCTCAGGCTTCAAAAGCTTCAGAGATGCTAATACCCTGTGCATAGTGTAAGTGCATAGGCAGTCGGCTTGTTCTCCTTGACCTGTCCAGGTTTAGGAGAAGCCGGCAAATCTAAGGAGGACTGCATATCACTTGATTGTATCTGAAAACAACGACAGTGGCATACCTCAAACGCTGCACCATCAAAGTTCCTTCTCAAAAAGCTGAGAAGGAACTTTGCCAAGATGGAAAGTCTTGACAAGCGCCTTGAGTGCTCGTATCTGCTGAGTGTTTGTCCAAAACTGCACCAGGAAGGAGCTGCTAATGTCAGCTTCCAAGAGCATGCTGAGCAGCATTGTCTAATCTCAAGAAGCAGACTGGCAGTCTTTGCTGTGGGTTTAGGTTTGCAACAATCACACAAGTCAGGCCAGCATTGCACTGCCAAGCAGACAGAGGCTGCAGGAAGAGAGTATCCAAATCTATTGAGCATCTTCAATTAGGGATGGCAAAGGGCAAAGTATCGAACCTTCTCTTCAATCATGCGCGCCCGATCCATACAGATCCTCTCCAGCTGCCTCTGGCGCTGGCGGCTGAAGCTCCGATGATTGTTCACGAAGATATATACAGCCATAAGTATGCCAGAGAGGAGCCATAGCGCCAAGAATGCCTTGCGCCAGTTCCGGCTCAGCTTCGCCGGGGTGAGCGACACAGAGGTCAGCGCGCCAAACATCCTGCAACTTGCTTCGGCTTCACAGCTTCACTGGCAGAGGAGGCGCAACGAGCTCAGCGCTGCAACAGCTGAACAGCCCCTGCCTCCAGCTGCATCATTGACCTGCGACTCTAGTGACCTCCAGGTCACCCGTCTTGCTCGGTGCCCTGGAGGCCACACCTCAGCGAGCAGGCCACTACTGTGTACGCAGATTGAAGCTCCGGCACTGGCATGACACATGTGGCTCCGGAGCTGGTGATACCAGCAGCAACCAAGCACCGGAAGTGGCTACCAATCAGGGTTCCTGCTGGCCTGAGATCAAGATTGGTCGATTCCTACGATGCTCCATGTAATGTCCGACACAGCCACCTCTTCGTCGTCTCCTCCACTAAGTGCACCTTGCAGCAGCGGCGATGCTCGCTCCACCACAGATGTTCTGATGAGTAGCTGCACAATCTGCCATGACGAGCAATGCCAGTAAGCAGGCGGTCCATTGGCGTTATCCGAGTGCCCTGACCTCAGCCTGCACTTTGCGCAGGCGAGATGCGCTCGAGTGCCAGCCGCTGCAGAACACTGCCACATTCTGCTCCGGCGGAATCCCAGCAGGTCAGCCCCGTCTGATGCATATGCGGCTGGCGAGGGTGGACTACGTACTGTGAGGCTCATCAAGATACTATTCACAACCGGCACGGTAATGTGCCTTGCATCAAGGGGCCTAGAGCCAGGTCAGACGAAGTTGTTTCCGGAGCCGATGGCGGCGGCATTCAGCGACAATGTTCCACAATGGAGCGACTGCCGGTCGAAGCTGCAAGCGCGGCGTCTACCAAGCTCCAAATTTGACGCGGGCGTGTACACGACTTGACCGCCGCCGCCGCCGCCGCCGCCGCACCGCCGCCGCCTTGTGCCGCCTCGCAGGCGACGAGGAGGCTGCCAGGGAGGGCAGCCTCGTCAGGCCGAGCGCGGCACAGGCTCCCGGACGCCAATGTCCCGCAGAAAGCGAGCCGCCGGGAAGGCAGCACAGCAGCTATCTCCGCGGCAAGCACAGCCAAGCCACCGACGCCGCCGTCGCCGCCGCCGCCGCCGCCGGCGCCGCCGCCGCCGCCGGTGCCAGGAGAGGGTGGGGCCGGCAAGGGGGAAGAGGTTAATGTCAGTCAGCAGTTTGTGGGAAGCGCCTGAGGGGGGGTGGGAGTGGGCGAGGGGGGTGTCGAGGCCGGGGAGAGAGGGGGTGCTGCCAGGGGTGGCTATGAGGGAGGGATGCAGTCAGTCCTTGAGATGCCTGAGGGAAGAGAGAGGTTGGGGGGCGGTGCTGCAGAAAGGGAGAGAGGGCATTGGGGCGAGGAG
>WELB01000095.1:207774-222743 GCA_009602725.1 Spirogloea muscicola
GCCGCCACGGCGGCGGAGCCGCCGGCGGCGCCGTGGCAGAGGCCCAGGCCCGCCGCCGCCCGCGGCCCGCGCGTCGGCGACACTGGCGGCGCCGTAAGCGAAACCCCCAATCTAACGACCCCGGCCCGGGCTAACCGGCCCCTGTCCAGCCTGGGCTGTGGCCTGCCACAGCCATAGCCCCCTCTTGGCAAGAGCTTAGAGTGCCAGACCCAAGCCGGGGGTCCGCCAGCGCGCGCCCATCTGGAAGCACACATGGAGCTGCGCGAGAGAGCCTCGCTACCTTCTATGCAACTCTGGCTCTGGCGCCGCACACCGCAGAACCCTACTGTAAAACAGACCCCTGCTTAAACCCCGTGGATTCGAGAGTCCTGCTGCTGTCATTGAGCTCCCAGCCACAGGAAACGAAGCCTGTCAATGGCTTAGCTCGTCGCCCCCTCCTCACGGCGTGCAGGTGCTGCTGCTGGACGGCGTGGGGCTGAGCGCCGGCGAGCGCGACCTCCTGGACGGCGCGGCCTGGCGGCTCGTGCCCGGCGACCGTGTGGGCCTCGTGGGCGCCAACGGCTGCGGCAAGTCTACGTTGCTGCGCGTGATCGCGGGACGGCGGGACCCAGATCGCGGAGCCGTGCTTCTGGACACCGGCACAAGACTTGGGTATCTGGAGCAGACGGCCGTGTCGGGCTCCACACGCACGACGTGGGACGAGGCGCGGTCGGAGATGGCGGAGCTCAACGCCGCCGAGGAAGAGCTCCGGGCCGCGGAGCTGGCGGTGGAGCGGGAGGAGCACGGCGCCGTGCAGCGGCTCGGCCAGGCCATGGAGGCCTTTGAGGCAGTCGATGGCTACAAGGCGGACGAGAGCATCGCCAGGTGCTTCCGGCGTGCAGCGCTGCGGAAGCGCTGCGACTAAGGGCGTTACTGAGATGTTGTGGTCGTGCTCATTGCCAGCCGGGGTCCACTTTGCCAGCAGCTTCATCTGACAGTGCTGACACGGCCTGTCTCATCCTGGACAGCGTGCTCGGTGGCCTGGGGTTTGGCCCGCGCGACTGGAAGCGGTCGTGCGCCGAGTTCTCGGGCGGCTGGCAGATGCGCATCGCCCTCGCACGCCTGCTGCTGGCTCAGGCTGGCGCCGGCACGCGCTCCCTTCTTCTCCTCGACGAGCCGACCAACCACCTCGACAGCAGCGCCAGGGTGCGCATGAACTTGCTGAAAGCATCAATGCCATTAACATGGAAGTCTACTTCTGCAGCTCTTACACTGGCTTTGCTATCGGCTGGCAGGCGTGGCTGGCAAACTATCTGCGCACGGCGCCGGGCTCGGCTATCGTGGTGAGCCACGACGAGGAGCTCCTGGACCGTGTGTGTGGCCGCATCGCTGAGATCCGCGGCAGCCAGCTGCACCACTTCACCGGCAACTACTCCAAATTCCTTCGGGAGCGAGAGGCGCGGCAGCAGCAGGCAGCTGCGGAGGCCGAGGGCCGCTCTCGCGAGGCCGCGCGGCTCCAGGGCTTCATCACTCGCTTTGGCGCCAAGGCAACCAAGGCGGCTGCCGCCAACTCCAAGAAGAAGCAGCTAGCCCGGCTCCAGGAGGACATGCCCCGAGAAGTTGTTGCAGGTGCGCATCTAGAATTCGTCCTTCACTCCTAGCGAAGCTGTGATCTCGAAACCTCATGGCAACTATGTCTGTTCAACTTCTCCTTAGAGGCCAGACAAACTTTTAGTCAATACTTGCAAGATTGTCGTGCTTCAAGCTCCATCTGTGCTCTGGCAGCTTTCGCCTTGCCGTCTCTCACAAGGTGCGAAGCTTGAGAGTGTTGCTCGCTTGCATGCTGTCCACTCTGCTGAGCCGATGCCATTGTTCTGTCGGCAATGCCCTGCCAGGGATGGCGGATGCCGCCGGGGAGCGGCGGAGCGTGAGCGTGAAGCTTCCACCAGCGCCAGCATGCGCCCGTGAGGTGCTGACCTTGAAGAAGGCGGCCGTAGGCTGGGCAGCCGGGCAGGCCCTGCTCCGGAACGTCAACCTCAATCTGGAGATGGGCATGCGGCTGGTATGCAGATGGCCCCCCTTTCGTGCTCAAGACCTGGCCAATGCTAGCTGGTGCTGCTCGACTGCAATTGTGCAAGGGACTTGGTATAAGAGGCCATTAGTCTTTCACTTGTCGTACCAGATCCTACTTACTACTAATCACTGGGAGTCCGTAGATGTCAAAACGTGAGGAGGTATTGTAATGCTTGGTGTAGGCACTAATGGCCTGAGGGTTTTGGCTTGGTATGGTAGGAGGATGCAACTTGAGCAGCGTAGGCTGCCGCACCATCCGATTCCACACTAGCAAGCTGACACTGGCACCAGCTGCGCCGGTTGTTGTGGCAGGTCATCCTCGGCCCCAACGGCTGCGGCAAGTCGACGCTGCTGCGGGCGCTGGCCGGCGAGCGGACGCTGCTCGAGGGCACTCGGGAGGTCGGCGCGGGCGTCCAGATTGGCATCTTCACACAGGACCTTGCACAGGACCTGCCGCAGGACCTCTCAGCACTCGAGTGCGTCCTGGAGGTATGTGCTCCTGGCACCACGCAAGCCACTCAGCTGCACGGCTTTACCATCTCGGTGCTTTATAGGCAATTGATAAGCAAGTTGCCACTGCGGTGCAGCTTCACTATGTCCTCAGACCTGTATCACTGAGCCATCTGCCTGCTGTTGTGCTGCCGTGCAGATAGCACGAGAGAAGGACCCGACCGTGACGGACGTGAAAGCGCGGACTGCACTCGGCGCGCTGGGCCTCAGCGGCGAGACCGCCTTACGCCCAATCAGGGAGCTCTCAGGTATGCAGCCATGAAGGCCAGCAGGTCAGAGGTTGCTGCGATGATTAGAGTGTAGACTGCTTACCTTGAGTTTATTGATGGATTGGTGCCAATTTTATTCTCCTGCATTGACCAGTACTTTGCTGAGCTGGGGTGTGGCGGCCAACTATCACAGATACATGCTAGACTTTAGGGGTGGGAACCTTACACTGATTGGCACATGCAATTAGACATCTCACAATAATCTGAGTCAGCTCAATCCCCTTCTCTACAACTGCACTCAGTAGGTGGGGACATGCATTGAGCTCGCCGTCTCCTTCTTGATGAGTCTGCGAGCTCCTTGGATGCTGTGCCGCCAGGCGGCGAGAAGGCACGCGTGGCATTGGGCGGCTTCGTCCTGCGGCCGCACAATGTCCTCCTGCTGGACGAGGCGAGCAACCACCTCGATCGGCCCACCGCCAAGGCACTGGCCGCCGCCGTCAAGAGCTTCAAAGGTAGCTGCTGCTGGCCCGATGGCAGGCATCGATGCGTGTTGCTGCAGACGTCTGGACTAAGTGCTGTGATCGCCCATGCGCTGGTCGTTTTAGCCTTGCAGAGGCCCTCTCTGTGCCATGTGCGGCAGGCGCGGTCGTGGCCGTCACGCACGAGCTGGAGTTCGCAGAGGCCATGGGGCCCACGCATGTTGCACGTGTGCTGCCCGATGGTGGGGTCGCAGTCGCCTTCTGCATCGCCGGCGAGCTGCAGGATGGCGACTTTGGAAGGGCGGCCGCGCCACGAGGAGGACGAGGCGTGGCTGTGCAGGGGATGCAGATGCGGACCAACGGGGCTGCGGGCAGTCCAACCAAGGACCCCGAGAGAAAGCCTGGGACTGGGCAGGCAAACGATCGGAAGAAGCTGCAGCAGGTGCGCTTTACAGTCAAGGGGTCCGTTGCTTGACTGAAGGGCTCATGATCTGAGGCTTATCTTATCATGAGAGGGTACGTCAAGGAAGGGGCTCAGTACGAAATGGTAAAGAAGTCAAGTTGTTAAATTTACAATTTATGAATGACTGAGTGTGGATAGCATTCGGAAAACGTTTGGGAGGCCTGCATTCCAAGGGTGTGAACAAAGAGCTACTCCTATGGCTTGCCGCCTTGATGGCTGCTGATAGCGGTCAGAGACTTCGTATATCAATTGTAGGCACTGACCTTGAGACTGAGCCTACGCACTTGGCCACGGGCGCGCCGATTTGTCATCCTTGCAGGCGCAGGCCAAGATCAAGCGGCTGCTGGAGGCGATCAGTGAGCGGGAAAGGGAGTGCGTTCTGCTGGACGAGCAGATGATGGACGCGGGCAGTGACGCGGGCAAAGCGCAGGAGCTGCTGACGGCCAAGCTCGCAGCGCAGGCAGCGCTGGCTGAGGCCGAGGCAGAGTGGGAGCGACTGGAGGGCATTGTGGAGGGGCTGCAGGCTGTCAGTGCCGCGGAGCAGCAGCTTGCAGCGACAGCCGCTGCATGAGACTGCGCGCGCCTGCTGCGTGCCAATAGCCGGGCAGCATTCAGTGAGGTTGCAGTGTGGGTTAGGATACGGGGGAAGCAGGCCTCTCTGGCCTCTACCTTCGTCTTGTGTCGCGTCACCTTGCAGAGGAATTTGACATATGTGACCTGATTACAAGGGTCTGACGTGCAGCCGTCCTCAACAGCTGCCTTAAGTATTTTGCAGATTGCTCGTTTGTAGGTAATAAAGTATGAGTGTAGATTATGAAGTACGAGAACAGTGTTTCAGGGTAGGCTTAGACACACAACACACCATGGTGCTCATTTTTACATATACTCCAGCAAGAATGTTGTTGGTCCTAGATCAGGACTGGACAGAAAGAGCAGCAACAATTACATTCTTGATCTCATTGAAATGGATAAGCAGGCAAGCTGGTGGTGTTGTTCCTTAAAGCACCCTGGTCAAGTGGCATCTGCCTCTCAGACAGAGACTGGGGCGCAGATATCTCAATCAGCAGGCACGCCGGTGTCAACAAGCCATTTTAACCGTCAAAGTCATACAGTGGGCCGCTCGCCCATTAAAGGACGTCTGCTGGCTTTGCAGACCCATGCACCTCTGCTAGCAAAATTCTCCGCTTCATGTATCGCCCCGCATACTGCTTACTCGGTGCAAAGGACAGCAGTATGCTATGAGTGGAGTGCTCATGGAGGTCAGTACCCTACATAGACGGCAGCGTTGACAACATAGCAGTCGTCGTTCTTGTCGCCCATGGCCTCAAGCGCAACGCCCGAAGGCGTTACAAGGCCGCCATCCACGACCTCGACGTCCACAATCTCCCCGCTGGGCAGAGAATGCCGCCACAGCCGCCAGAGGAGAAACATCAGCAAAGGCAGCCCCGGTGCTCTTAAGACTGCCTCCAACATATCCAAGTCATTGCTCCAGATGCTAATACCGCAGCTGATCATATCATAAGTATCAAGCCTAACTATTATGCCTTTACAATGGCATGGTAAGCTGTGGCAGCGGCGCCAAGTGCCAATTCTTCCACAAGTGGAAAGCTGCTGCGGGTTTGGAACGTGGCTCGACAACAAAGACTGGAGGGGACCCTCGCAGCCAGGGATGGGATTGGGGCTTCACTATGGAAAGACGGCCTTGACGGCTTCGACGTCGAGTGCGGCGTGGAGCGGAGCGGGCACGCCTAGCCGCACGCGGAGCTTCATCTGCTGCCACCCGACGCCCGGCACGGCGCCTGCGCAGCAGCCAAGGGGCGAGGCCAGCATCAGCGGCTGAGCTTACCACCATCAGTGCTGCAGCGCATTTGTACACGGAAGTATTCACTGGAATTACTCGTCCTTGTGCTCGACTAAACCATGACTGCTCGCAGGAATGGGGTTTGTATTGCACAACCAGGGCTCACAGCCAGGGGTTTAAGGTAGGGGTTCCGGCGCCTGGGGTTTAAGCAGGGAGAAGAGGGAGGAGGCAGGGCTGGGAGGAGGGGGGAGGAGGGGGGGCGGCGTGGGCCACCTGTGCGGAAGGCCGGGATGGAGTTGGCGGAGATGGCGTCGCGGCAAGCGCGCACGGCCGCCTTGGTCACGTCCTGCCTGCGCTGCGAGGCCTGCGGTGAGCGCACGGCCCGGCGGCGGCAATGCCTGCGCCGGCGGCGGCGGCGCTGGCGCGGCCCGGAGCCCGCGCAGCGCCAGCAGGGCGGAGCTCGAGCTCGGGCGAGAGGAGGCGGCAGGGCGACGAGGAGAGGAGGCTCGCCCGTGCTGGTCGTAGCCGACGCCCATCTCCACGAACAGCACCGTGAGGCCCACCGCCGCGCCGCCGCCGCCGCCGCCGCCGCCTTACACCTTCCCTCCGGTGCCACCCAGCGGCGGCATCACGGCCTGCAACCATACCTACTGGCGCAACCATGGCGACCACTACCCCAGCGGCTACAGCTCTAGCACGAAGCTGAAGGACGTCTTCGGCTCAACATTCCACAACCGCTGCCAGAACGACGACGACGGCACTTTCCAGGGCTGCCTCGATGACAGCAACGACGACAACGACAACAACGACGACAACAGCGACGACGGCAACGACAATGACACCAACGACAACGAGTACCGCGACCTCGGGCGGACGTGCGTGACGGCCTACCTCTCGGCGTGCAAGGGCAACTTCGGCCTGAGCCCCGACTTGGTCGTCTCGGCCTGCAAGTCGTCGTGCGGCGACCGCACTTCTGCGTCGCGCTGCAAGGGAACGCTGGACGGCTACATCAACGTCGGCTCCAAGTACTGCNGGCGGCGGCGGCGGCGTCGCCGCGCCTGCCGCGCTCCGCCGTCCCGCGGCGCTACGCCGTCGAGTTGAGCCCGGACCTGGACGCCTGCACCTTCGGCGGCCGCCTGCGCGTGGACCTGGACGTCGCGAGCGGCGGCGGCGATGACGGCGGCACGACGCTGCTGCACCTGAACGCCGCCGACCTCGACGTTGACCACTCCAGCGTTCGCCTGACGTCTCAGGCCAACGGCAAGCAAGGCGGCCAGGTCCGCCGGCCCCCCGCTTGCTGGCCATCCTTTCATGGATCTCTGTCAGTGCGCTTGCCTGTGTACTCGGCCACTCGAACCCTCCATCACTCAATCCACACGCCATAGCGCTGCGTGCGAGCTCTGCTGTGGAGTCTACACAGGCGCGGCCTGGGAGTGAGCTCCTCCTTATGGCGCCTGAGCTCCATCGTCTTGGCTTTGGCAGCAGGAGCTGCGGCCGGCAGCGGTGCACGAGGACAAGGACGCCGAGGTGCTGACGCTGCGCTTCGAGCCGGCGCTGCAGCCGGGCCCCGCTGTGCTGGAGATGGCCTTCCGCGGCACGCTCAACGACGACATGCGCGGCTTCTACCGCAGGTCCTGCATGCATGCGCCGATCAGACTGTGTTGTCTCCCGAACCCCACTATCTCGCTGCGTACCTTGCAAATGGCTGGCGCGCTTGTGATGCCAGAGGCTCCGGCAGGTCCTGGCTGATATGGCTGCCTGGACATGACAGAGCAATAAAGCAACAGTTCAATGCAGTGCGCTAGTCCTGCTCTCTAGGTCGGCTGCTGAGCGGCCTGCTGCTCCTCCACTTGTCTCTGCTGCAGCGAGTACAAGGTGCAAGGCGGTCAGGCGCGTAACGCGGCGGTGACGCAGTTCCAGGCAGCAGACGCGCGCCGCTGCTTCCCTTGCTGGGATGAGCCGTCCTTCAAGGTGACGACGCCCTTTCTCCAACTATAGACCGTCGATGTGAAACTCAAGCTAGGCTCAGACAGCGTTCTTCTCAAAAGGGGGCGATGGCTGTGGGAGGCTAGGCCAGCCATGCAGAATGTTCAGCTTAGCTTCTGACTTCCTGAGCTAACCGTTGATCTGGAGTTGTTGTACCTTACCTAGGCCAGTTGCTATGTCTTCGGGAAATGACTGGCGTCCTCGGCTAATGTCTTGTGATAGATACTTCTCTCAGCTGGCATTGTAGCTCAACGGTAGTAACGGCCACACCATTCTGTGCAATTTTCCTAGTGGCTTGGTGACCTCTTTAGTTGTTGGCTGACTGCCTCTGCATACTTGCAACATCGCACTGTGGCCAGGCCAAGTTCCAGCTTACCCTGCGAGGCGTTCCGGCTGGCCGCACGGTGCTCTCCAACATGCCGGCAGACCGCGAGGAGAAGGAGGATGGCAAGCGACAAACAGTGGTCTTCCGCGAGACGCCAGTCATGTCCACATACCTTGTCGCCTGCGTCATCGGCGAGCTGGACTACGTCGAAGCCACGGCTGAGGGAGGTGAGCTGGCCAGTGAAGATGCTGGCCACCCACTATTCTGGAGTTGCACGAGACGAGAACGTGAGTGCAGCGCAGCAGAAGTTTGACTGATTTGGATGCACAAGGCTGGTGGCCTTGCCATTTTGCCAGGTGTGACGGTGCGCGTGTATGCTGAGCCTGGGATGGCGGAGCAGGGCCGCTTTGCACTTGAAGCCGCCATCAAAGTCCTTCCCTTTTTCGCAGAGTAAAAGCTCCATCCAACCTCATGATCATGCTTGCACTGACATTGTATATGGAGGTGAAGTCAGCTGGCCTAGAAACCATAGGTGTCTTCCTGTTACCGATACTCCCTCAGAAGCTTGCTCAATGAGTATCATCTCGCGCCTCACCTCGAGACTTCAGGTGGAGATGGATTTGGGTTAATGATGTTCTCCAAAAACAATGTTCCTAACTGCTTCTCATGAGTGCCTGCACTGCGGTTGTACGGGCCGGCTTTTGCGGCAGGTGGTTTGGTGTGCCGTACCCCCTGCCGAAGCTGGACATGGTCGCCATCGCCGACTTCTCAGCCGGTGCCATGGAAAACTACGGCCTCATCACGTACCGGTCTGCATCGCTGCTCGTGGACCCAGCTGACAGCTCTGCCGCCACCAAGCAGCGGGTGAGCAGGCTGTAGCAGCACTCTTGCAGCTCTTGGCATCTGTAGTGATCGCCGCTGCCTATGGCGCGAGCTGACCCATGCGGCCACGGCAGCGCAGGTGGCTGTCACGGTGGCGCACGAGATTGCGCACCAGTGGTTTGGTAACCTTGTCACCATGGGCTGGTGGACCGACCTCTGGCTCAATGAGGGCTTCGCCACTTGGGTACATGATCAAGAACTCCATGCTGCTGATCTTGTGATGAGACAATGAACATCTCTGCAAACTCATCTCCTTAGATGTATCATATTTTATGTCATGTTCCTCTTCGTTGCCAGGCCGCCCTCTTTCATTGGCGTCTAGTAGCGGAACTTGGGTGCAATCCATGCAGCTCCTGACGCCGTTGCTCTGCTCGTGTGTGCTTCCAGATGAGCTACCTGGCAACGGATTACCTGTTCCCTGAGTGGCAGGTGTGGACGCAGTTTGCCACCGACGAGCTCGCAGTGGCCTTCTCTGCAGACAGCCTCCAGGAGTCCCACCCCATTGAGGTTCTGCGACCAAACCCTTACTCATGTGGCCCAGATTGGCAGCATGCTCAGACATTGCAAAAGTCGATCACGTGCAGAACCACCTGGCCACTGCATGTTGTGGAACTACATCTTGTGTTGAAGTATTTGCCAATCTGCCAGGTTGAAGTGAAGCACCCGCGTGAGATTGATGAGATCTTTGACGACATCAGCTACAACAAGGGCGCCGCCATCATCCAGATGCTGGCTGGCTATCTCGGTCAGGATGCTTTCAAGGTGCACATTCTCCACCACAAGTCAGCACTCGCTTATCTCCTTGCTCAGAAGGTTGCAAGTTCTAAGTCAAGGCTGCCTCTGCCTCGTGTGTGCATCCTTGCAGAAGGGCATGCGAGCCTACATCAAGAAGTATGCCTCACAGAATGCGGCTACTGCGGACCTGTGGGCGTGCCTGGGGGCGGAGGCTGGGGAGGATATCCAGAGCGTCATGGACACGTGGACCAAGCAGATGGGTTACCCAGTGCTGTCCGCCTCCCTTGTTGATGGTGGCCAGATCCAGCTTACGCAGGTGCCACTGATTGCCTAATACTCACATCCTCAGATGCGTCAGTAGTACTTAACGCTTTCTGGGGTCCACTGTCAGTATTAGTGACTAGTAGCGGTCACATACTCACTGGCCTGCCTGCACAAAGTTAGCCACTCAACGTTGCAACGTGTCAATGCTCGCGTGCAGGAGAGGTTCCTGTCGCTTGGAGTAAAAGGAGAGGGCCAGTGGTCAATCCCTCTCACCTATGCGTGGGGCTCCTATGACACAACCACCAGCAGCCTGGTCCAAGGCAAGACGGTCAAGATTGGCGGCACTGCAGCACAGAACGGGCATGCTACTGGCAATCACGCGGCGGCGCCGAAGGACAGCAAGAGCTGGGTGAAGCTCAACGTCAACCAGGCTGGATACTACCGCGTGCAGTACGATGGGAAGCTCGAGCAGCGACTCGTGGAAGCTGTGAGAAGCTGTGACCTCTCGGCGCTCGACCGCTTCGGCCTTCTGGACGATACATATGCGCTCTGCCACGGCGGCAGGCAGCCGCTGGCAACCCTGCTGAAGCTCCTGGAGGCCTTCCGGGAGGAGGACAACTTTGCCATCCTCCAGACACTCTGCCACGTCAGTGATGCCTCAACATTGTCACTAGTAGTTTGCTTATCTTGCAGTGCTGCTGCTCTGTTCAGTCCACTTAGCAGATTGCATGTGGTGTGCTCACTGCATTGCCAAGGAGTTGTGTTTATTTGCAACCTGCATGGTTGTCCTCTCCGTTTGCATGTCATATTCTCCCTCTTTCGAGTGGGCTTTGTTGGCTGATATCGTGATTGTGACATTCCCGTCATAGTTAGTCAAGATTCACAGACCGTGTCACACTCAATGCGAGGAAATGCTTTCTCGATTATTTAGTGTTCCAGACTGCAACATCTTCCATGCAGGTTTTGGTCTCAGTTGCGCGAGTTATCAGAAGCGCTCTGCCCGATAGTGCCAAGGACTTTGAAAGCTTTGCCGCCAGCATGCTGCAGCCTCAAGCCAAGTAAATTCGACCTCCTTGTTTGTGTAATGCTGACCACAGTTGTGCAGCTTCAGTCAGGTGCTTTTAGCTTGGTCTGCAGCAGCTTCCCAGTGAAGCATGATCAAATCCTGTCTAACATCTTAGGAATGGTACCGGGTCGGATTGTAACTTTCAGGGTTAGCGTGTAGTCCATCTCTGGAGGTGTACCAGTTAGAAAATTTACATCACAAACTGACCTCAGCAGCCTCGCTCCTATGGCAGGAGGCTTGGGTGGGAGTCCAAAGCCAGCGAGCCGCTCACAGACTCCCTGCTCCGTGGTGAGCTGTTCGAAAGTCTGGTCGAGCTGGGAGACGACGCCACCATTGCCGAGGCGAAGTCGAGGTTTGAGGTTTTCCACGAGGACCGCAAGAGCTCCGTCCTCCCCTCTGACGTTCGGAAGGTAGTACTTTTTCTGGCACTGTTTCACTCCAAAATAATTGGCTTGTCTGTTGCCTCTGCCCCTACATATGAGCTGGTCTGAGGGACCCAATACTGGCTGATGCTATTCAGCTCCTTGAGGGGCCCGCAGATGCACGCAAAAAGATGAAGGCTTGCTTTTTAGAATATCAGAGTTAAATAAACGCTGCCAAATAAGTCTTCATTGGCAAGCCGCCTTGGTGGGTAACTCAACTCTGCCATACTCGACATCTGTCTCAGGCTGCCTACATGGCCATGGCAAAGGATGACACCTCTGACGCCAAGAACAACTACGATGCTCTCCTGAGGATCTATCGGGGGAGCACGCAGAGCGAGGAGCAGAGCCGGGTGCTGGGTAAGTCCACTGAGAGGCAGTCGCAGCGAGACCTTTGTGCCACTTGTCTGCTTCTGCCAAGGCACTGTCACACCTGCGTCTTGTAAATGCACTACATATGCTCCAATGATCATGGTATTCTTAATCATGAAGCACATAAGCAGTGCATGCTGCTATATGATGTGGCCCTTTGGCCTGACCTTTTTGATCGTGTTGTTATCCTTTCGTAGGCGCCATCGGAGGATCACATGATCATGCAGTGGTCCAAGAAGCGCTCAACTTTGCACTCTCTCCTGAGGTGCAGCACATTTCCCTGACAGCAAGATCAGAGCACTGTGCTCAGCAGCTGAAAGGCTTGCCAGCTTCACTGTGTATGCTTGTTAATGAATACCTGATCACTCTCTGGGAGTCTTCAATGTGCCCAGGTGAGGAGCCAAGATGGAGTCGACGTGCTCGCGGGCATCGACAGTCATGCCGCTGAGCCTCTGTGGCAGTGGGTGAAGGTATGCCATAGCGACCATTGCCTCCTTGCCTTACTTCCACCGCTGCAGTGGCAAGTCACAACCTGGGGCTTACGTTGCTGGCTTTGTTTTAGCGCGTCCTTTGGCTTGCTGCAGTTTGGCTCGATCATGTGCTCTGTTGACCGTCTGTTTGTGTTGGCAGGAGCACTGGGGCGACATGGGCAAGAGGTGGGGAAGCGACACGTTCATTCTCGGCTCTGTGGTTAAGTCCTCGACGAATCATGTACGCTTGCCGAACAAGCCTGGCCCAACCATTTTCCATGATAATCTAGATGTTTGCTTGTTTGCTTGCTTACTGTCCAACTTGGTCAGTGCAGGTTCAAGAAGGTCATGTATACGCTTGAAGCAACCTTCAAGTCTTGGGCCAATCTATGTAGAAGCATAATCTTATATATTAGCACTGGTGGTTAATCTGATAAAGACACAATGAAAAATTGGAGTGCTGCAGTTCCACTCTGAGGAGATGGCGGCAGAGGCTGAGCAGTTCTTCCGGTCCAACAGCCGGCCAGGCATTGGGCGCACCGTGCGTCAGTGCATTGAGGCGGTGCGGACGAAAGCGCAGTGGCACAAGGAGGTGGCTGCGGAAGCCGGCCTGCCGGAGCTCCTTCAGAAGCTAGCGCGGTCTTCCTCGGTTGTTGCCTGATGAGGACCTTGCTCATTGGCGGCGCCAGACGTCGTCCGGCATCCTACCCATATTTTACCTGTGCTAACAATTTTGATCTTGGCTGGCATCTTGCTGCTGCTAGTTGTGGCGTGCCTGCCAAATTGCAGGCATTGCACAATTTTGACATTAGAGAAGCTTCCTCGTCAAAGGAGCTTGAGCTAAACATGAGTGTGATCTATAGCCCTCAGTCTGTATTGCCGGGTCCCGGCTGCAGGCCGAGCTGGCACGGCATGCCGCGACGCTTTCACGCCGCAACCAATTTTGGCCGCTCAATCTAGGACAATGGACTTCAAGAACCTTACAGAAATTTTGGATGTGCACGGTGGAACAAGTAGTGTTACACTTTCGCAAAGAAGGCCACCTTTTTGACCAGAGTGAGACATGTGGCAAAGAAGGCCACCACTTTTGACCAGAATGAGAAACAATGTTGCCAAGTAGCCCTGGCGGTCCTTACGTAAAGTCTATATCAATGCCTACATTGCCTATTGTCTGCAAAATGCAGCAGTTCCCAAATAGTCAAACAAAACTAAGCAACTATGTACAAAGTGTCCAAATTAATGTAAGTGGGGGTTTATCCAATCTGTTGCGGCTGTGCTAGCAACCCCATTACAAGCAATCTTTGTATAAACAAAGTGGCCTACAGCCTCGACCTCGACTCGCTTCTGCCTGGGTTCAGAGTGAGCGTGCCGGCCCAGGATCATGATGGCATGACTGTGCGCATGAATCGAGGAGAGGTGTGAGGCACATGCGGCTGGAGCTGCTCGTGGCAGCTCGGCTTCTTCTTCTAGCTACTCGTATTCAAGAGGCAAGACAACGGCCTAGGCTGTACAGCTTAGTGCTTTTGGCTTTGACAGCGAAAGGAAATTGTTGTACTGAAAACCTCGCCAGCCTACAGCAGGCCACCTTGCGGAGTGAGGAAGGCGGATGGGAAGTTGGCAGCAGAGTTGGTGAAGAGGAGGAGCAGGGAGGCGGCCAGCAGGACGGCACCGACCGCCGTGCGCCGCGCATCCAGCGGCGCCGCCTCGTCCAGCGCCGGCAGCTCCTGGCTGTTGCGCAGGAAGACGATGATGAAGCCCCAGGCAAGGCAGATGAAGCTGCCCGACACGCCCGCCACGCCCAGCAGCGCCGTCGTGACAAACGACACCTGCTGAGCTCGCCGGCGCCCGAGAGTGGCCTGCACAGGAGAAGGCAGTGTTGCAAGGTTGTCGGCCACTTTGGATGCCGAGCAGAGTTTGGAGAGCTGATGTGCCAACTTGGTAAATACCTTGGTAAATACTTGAGTAAAGATACTGGAAATCATCGTACCATTACTCTAAGGACTTGCTTCTTAGTGTTAGCTGAGCGCAAGGTAATGGCCTCTCTGCAACGAGGAAAAGGGGCCTAATGTCATAGAATAAGTACTAGTTATAGGAAGGGAGGGAGAGAGGGAGAGTAGGGAAGGTGGGGGTTGGAGGGGAGCGAGAATCATGGGCACCCAACATTCTGGATGTGGAGTCTACGCCGAGTCTGTGAGCCAGGAGTCGAGGTGTCGACAAGGTTCGAGTCTACGTCAGAACTCTCGGGAGCCCACCTGCACGATGCGGCCGCCGTCGAGTGAGCCGGCAGGCAGGAGGTCGAGGGCGGTGACGACGAGGCCGAGGAGGCCGGCGAACGCGGCGGGGTTGACGGGCACGCCCACGCCCTCGACCGCGTGCGGCAGCACGTTGCCGAGGTCGTCCGCGTACGGCCCGATCACGTACTGCACGAACGACAGCAGGATGCTGGGCTGGAAGAAGGACGCCTCGATGTAGCTGCATGCGGCGATATGCTATACGGCTCAGTCAAATTGGACGCAAGAGGCACTTGTTGCCTTGCCAAGTGACCAAGATATGGGGAAAAGCGAGCAGCGGACACTGAGAATGGAGGGAAAGAGTGTGTTGCAGGCTGTGTTGCGAGCGGGCGGGAAGGGGGGGAGGGGGCGCAGAGGTAGGGAGGGGAGGGAGAGATGGTGGGAGGGGAGGGTGGGGGGCGGGAGTGATGGCGAGCAAGCAAGCGAGGGAGAGAGAGGGGGAGGGAGAGAGTGCGCAAGTGCGCGTGTGGGAGGGGAGAGAGAGAGAGCGGAGAAGAGCGAGAGTGCGAGAGCGAGTGCACGAGAGGGAGAGGGGGACGCAGTCCTAGAGGGTGTGGGCCATGGCGGAACTTACATGGGATCAGAACCGCCGTTGACGCCGCCATCGGCAGCAAAGGCGACGAACGCGACCAAGAGGGCGGC
>WELB01000095.1:226132-238900 GCA_009602725.1 Spirogloea muscicola
GCCGCCGCGACAGGCCTCCTGCTCGCCGCCGCCGCGTCATCGCTCGGCCCGGCGGCCGCGGCGGCCAAGGAGTCCCGGCCTCCGCCGGGGACGCTGCCCGGCGACGTGACGCTGTACCAGTACGAGTCGTGCCCCTTCTGCAACAAGGTGAAAGGTGTGCCGCCGTCACCGCTGCCATCACTGCTGACGATGCCTTCACTCCAGAGTTACCGTTAAGTTGACGGCAACATTTGCCGTCGCCGTCACCACCACTGCTGCCTGTAGCAGCTGCCATCGGCTGCTCGCGGCTCACCACTCTTTCCCCTCTCCGCGGGTTGGCGGCGGTGGCATCAGCATTCCTGGACTACCACGACATCCCATACCGGGTCGTGGAGGTCAACCCGGTCGGCAAGAAGGAGCTTGCGTGGTCCACGTACAAGAATATGCCCGTGCTCGTCGTCGGAGAGGAGCAGCTCAATGACTCCTCAGGTGCAGCTGAGAAGCAGAGGCCCCACTCGAGGGATGAGGGAGAGGAGGTGGAGAGGGGAATAGTTATAGCATTGGACAGCTCTGAGGAGGATGGAGAAGGAAGGAGGGAGGTGCTGAGGACGGATGATGAAGCTTGGGGCTCTGACGGCGCAGAAGGGTGCGTGGTCACTGCCGCGTGCAGAAATTGTCACGCGGCTGGATGCGTGGCTCCGCGGCCTGCCGGAGGAGGCGGCCAGCGGCGGCGGCAGCGGCGGCGAGGGGGACGGACCGCCGCAGGAGGAGGGTGAGGGTGACGAGGAGGCGAGGTGGCGGCGCTGGGTGGACGGCCACCTCGTGCACCTCCTGTCGCCCAACATCTACCGCTCCCCATCTGAGGCACTCGAGGCCTTTGACTACATCACCACAAACGGTATGCTGCCGCCGATGCCGGTTGCTCTCTGGCAACGTGCCAAAGTCGTGGTGGCACTCGTGTCAATGGCACCTTGACAGGCCATGATTGTGCCTCCCCTGCTCTCTTCGCAATCCTCCTCACTCCTCCTTCCTCTCGTCCCTTCTCCCATCTTCGTGCTGACCTTCTTAGCCTTCCTTCTACCTCCCCACTTTGCCCTTTTCCCTGCTCCTCCTTGTTAATACCTTCCGCCGTGTCACTTAGCAGGCAACTTCACAGCTTGGGAGCGCGCGGCAGCCAAGTACAGCGGCGCTGCGGCCATGTATTTCATTGGCAAGCGGCTGAAGAAGAAGCACGGCATTGGCGACGAGCGCGCCGACCTCTACGCCGCCGCCAACGAGTGGGTGGCGGCGCTCGACGGCCGGCCCTTCATGGGTGAGTGCTTACGGGCCTGGCATGTGCCCTCCCTCTGCGCCCCCTTTCCCCATCTCTGAGAGCTGACCAGCGTCGGTGACCACCGCAATGGCGGGCTGTAGGTGGCGCAAAGCCAAACCTGGCGGACCTAGCGGTGTTTGGAGTGCTGCGGCCTGTGCGGGACTTGCGCACTGGCGCAGACTTGGTTGAACACTCCCGCATCGGTGAGTGGTACGACCGCATGGCCTCGGAGGTCGGCGCCTCTTCGCGCCTGCCTATTTGAGCTGCTCAATATACATGGCGGCCGTGGCAGCAGCAGCGGCGGTGGCTGAGATGACGCTCTTCTGTCTGGCACGGCCAGTTGAGCAGCACACCTTGCCTTTGGGCATAGGGCTCAGGGTCTGTGAATAAGCTTCAAGGCTGCTTGCTAGTGACTTGACAGCGCCAGGCTGCCAGGCAACCGTCAGCAGTCTTTCAGCTCGCAAGCGCGCATGTGGACTTCCAGACGGAAATCTCGGACGCCCAGAGTGCGTCAAGGCTTGCAGATTCCTTTCCCTCCTTGCTCCAGCGGTCTGTGCACTATTCATTCCAGTGAAGCCACCGCTGGTCCTCGTGCTCGCTTCTCCTCCTCGACTCCAAACCCGCCCTCGCTATCTCCTCTTGGCGTGCCACAGGCCAGCCTTACATCCGCTTTGCACCTCTCCTTAGGACACTAATACTTTAACGAGCGCTGGAGCAGTGCCCGGAGGAGCTCAACCCGCTGTTGGCCAGAGTCTCTTGGCCTCTGGTCGGCTATCGTTGCAGTGGCGCAGCACATATGAAAGGAAAGGAAGACTCTTGCAGTTAGATGGCGGAGTCTGTGATTGGCCAGCCCAGGAGAAAGAACGAACGAACTTGGGTGTGTGATCTAGCTTGGCCTGTTGTGACAGGCAACTGGGCCAAGGGTCACCGTGGAGCACTCGGGGCGGAAGAGCTTTCCCAATGGATGGCAATGGCTGTGAGAGGCCAGGCCGAAGGAATGGACAAGGTCTGAAAGGGCCCGGATGTTGTGAGAATGCAGGATACTAGTCACCAAGACGCCAGCAAGTGGGCTCTCGTTGACTTTAGCCAGGAGTGAGAGCAAGTCAGAGTACCTGGATGGCGCCTTGTTGGCGGTTGGGGTTTTCACATCTGGGGGGTGTGAGGTTCCGAGGACAACTGAGACGGTGGCTCTGATGAGTATGCGCGCTCGTGGCAGCGCCAGCTTGCCCCGCTGCCGGGGCCAGGTGACGGGGGATGACCGCCCACGAGTCTGGGCAACGGTGCCAGCCCGCTCCTTCCCGGTCCCCCGCGCCCACCTCCAGACCCTTCTCTCTCTCTCTCTCTCTTTGGATATGTAGCATTGTTTAGTCTGCACTCGACTCTACCTGAACAATGTATTGGCTTGAATTGGCCTCCCTTTCAATTCATGCGCCCCGCGCGACTTCTCTCTTTGGACCGTTGGGGCGCCCGCGCTTGCCCCCCGCGCCGCCGCCGCCGCCGCCGCCGCGGCGGAAAGACGTCGCCCTGTTTCGGGCGTTTGTCTATGTGCCTACAGCGGTCCCAGGCGATTGCTTTGCATCGCCGGGCTGGTCGCGCCCTTGCAGCAGCTTCTGGTCTGCGCGGCGGGATTGCTCTTCCCTCCCCTCAGCTCATCTGACTTCCTACTGCTGACACGGGGGCATTGAGGGCGCCCTGTCTGCCTAGCCTTTGGCTCCGTCATCAACACCTGTATGCATCTGGCTGGCAGTTTACAGCCGATTCTTTTGTATTAGCAGCCGCATTTCTTCGGGCGACGCTCGTGCAACGAGAGAGTGAGAGTGAGAGAGCAGGCGCGCAGTGGGCATGAGATGAAAGGGGGGGGCCGATTATCGCCAACACATTGTTCAGGCTAACGCTAGTGCCAAAAGGACCGGGCTACAGGGACAAGGTCCACAGGGCCGAATGACGCCCAAACCACACAAAGAGAGAAAGCGCGGCCACATAAACTGGTGGCTGGGAAAGGCCAGCCCAAAGGAGTGCACAAGGCTATGCAAGAAACTGCATCGAAAAGGAGCTTAGATACACCAAGTCAGCAGCCGCAAGTCATAGTAACTTGCAGCTGGAAACGAGGCACCCCAACCCTGATGATATATCAGCAGCCGCATTCTTGACGAGACTCAGACGCAGCAAAAGTACCCTGCCCGCAAGTGCCTGCGTGAGCCTGGGCTAAGCCGGGCTAAGGTAACAATGCGATGGGGACGTTTCGTACCCACGGATGAGCACATGTAGGTCTGACAGGCTAACTCGATTTTGTTGTGCTCACTCGAGGAACCAAGGCCCATCCAGCCGTGATTCCGCCCAGCATCCTTAGGCCCAGCGAATTGAGATGTTCACGTTGTGTGGTCCCATAGCTTGCACTCCCTTACCCTTTATACATGAGCTTTGTGTTGTGCTCGGATTGGCCTGCCTTTTGAATTCATGCGTACTGCACACCTCTCTCTCTTTCTGTAGTATGTTGGCTCTTTCTGTAGTATGTTGGCTCCTCAGCTCTTTCTGTAGTATGTTGGCTGCTCCTCAGCGAGGCTGTTCTCATGCTCCGCCTGCTGGCGCCTTCGGGCGCCACCAACCACTGAGCGTGCCGTTTGGCTGGCTAGGGGGCAGCCATGGTGCTCCTCGCTGAGCAGCTGCATTCATTTTCAATGAAAGACTCTGCTGCTTCCTGTGCTCCCTTAGCCAACACTGAGCCGCTCGCCCCCTACTGTGCACTGGCCCTCGCTGCAGCCACATACCCTCTGCCTGCCTTGCCCATCCTCTACCGCAAGCCGTTCTACTGCAGGAGAACTAAGCAACAGCTTTTTAATGTAGGATTGGCCTGCCGTAGCCTGCTCTCCTCTAGCCGCCTGTTTCTGGCCGCAGCTTTTAGCATTCCATCGCGGCACAGCTACCGCTTTACTTAGGCATCCACCAGCCTTTGACATCGTCTTCAAAAGAACCCCACTCTGATGCTCCGCTGATGTCCCTCGAACCAGCATGCCAGCCCGGCTGCCCAAGCAGGTCTGCAAGCATGCCTGACAGCGGCCGACTCCCAAGCCCCCAGCCCTCGAGAGACACCCATGCCTTGCTGTGTCCTGCACACTCTCTGCAGTATCTTGCTGCTTGTCATTCTTGTGCATCGACACCAATTGCCATGCTCTTCAGCTGAGCTGCCAGTAAATCACCAAGGCTCTCTTGGCAGCTACAAGTAGGGCTGTTGGCGCTCTCAGCAAAGGCCACTACTTCAAAATGCAGCCCTCAAGTCCGCGTGCAGATGTGCTGCGTTTGATACTGAGCGAAGGGTGCCAGGCTGTGCAGTGCGCATTGAGAGAGGAGCTGTTCAGCTAATGACTGCCAGAAGCTTGGGGTTGGACGAGCTCAGCAAGAAATGGATTGGGACGCAGGCCTGCAAGTTGAAAGCAGCAGCCACTGCATCGCCAGGAGAGGGCTTGAGCTCCCTGAGCCCCAGAGCTCCAGCAAGACTAGCCTGGCGCAGGCAGCTTTGTCTGANGGGCCGCTGCTGTTCCGCCTCGCCGTCGCCGGGCGCAGCACGCACGCCGGCGTGCGCGAGTTCACGGCGGACGAGGGCGCCGTCGGCCTTCCCGCGCGCGTCCTCGCCAACCTGGGCCTGCTCGACACGCCATCGGCGGCAGCGCCGCCTCTGGTGGCGCTACGATACGTGCGGCTGCCTCGCGGCACGCACGCGCGCCTCCGCCCGGAGCTCGGAGACGGCGTCGCCGGCGACGACTTTGCGGAGGTGCTGGACGCCCGCATGGTGCTGGAGGCGGAGCTGCGCCGCCACTCCGCGCTGACCGAGGGCGACACGCTCACGGTCGCCGACGGCAGCGCCGAGTACGCGCTGCGCGTGCTGGAGGTGCGCCCCGCTGGCGCCGTCTCCATCGTCGACACGGATCTCGAGGTGGACATCGTGCCGGCGGACCAGACGGCGGCACCCGGCCGTCGCATATCGCCGCTGGTGCTCGACGGCCCGCCGCAGGAGGGCTTGGTGGAAGCTGGCGACTTCCGCTACTACCGGGTGAGTCGGTGGAGTCGGCTAAACCCTGACCCGTAAACCCCTAAATGCTGAACCCGTTGGCACTGCAGACGAGGATCATGACTCTGCTTCCGAGGTCCCCCCTCTTACTCGAGTGGGCTCGGCGGTTGCAGCCATCATTGCTACTCCACACCGCCAAGAGTCCTCTCTCCTCGCTCTGTCTCTCCTGCCCAGGTTCCCTAAGCTTTGCGACTTCTTGCCAACCTGCTCCTTGTGCAGGTTGACCTGGATGCCACGACCGCGGAGGTGCTCAATGTGGGCGCCGACAGTGTCATAATTCGTCTGAACATCTTGGATAGTAGCGGGGCGGATGCCGATCTTTACATTGACAGGGATTCCGTGCGACGGCCGGGCCCAGACCAGCATCACTGGGCGTCGCACGACATCGGGTCCAAGACCGTCGCCATCGTCGGAGCAGGAGCGCTGCCTGGTGCGCCGTACCTCAGCGTTGCTGTGCGAGGCTTCCAGGGGCCCTGCCGATACCAGCTCTCTGCCAAGTCCGGCGTCAGCGCAGGCGGCCATGGCCTTGACCAGCAGCTCAAGCAGGGGCACGTCACTGGTCGGACGAATGGCGGCAGCACTGGCGATCATCACGAGCTGCAAGAGCAGGAGAAGGGATTCGTGCGCTGCAGCAACTGTCAGCAGCTGGTCCCTGCGGGCGCGACGGCGCTGCACACTGCCTTCTGCGAGCGGCACAACCTCGTGTGCAGCTTTCCAGGCTGCGGTGCGGTGCTCCGGCGCAGCGACGCGCCACTGCACGCCCACTGTGCACAGTGTGGTATTGCCATGCGTGCCGGCGTGGAGCTGGAGAAGCACGTTGCTGTGGCGCACGAGCCGCTCAAGTGCCGCTGCGGCGTTGTTCTCGAGATGGCGGATATGGTCAGCACTCCTGCCCCTCTTTGCTGTCCTCTGTCCACGCTCCACATCTTGTCTTGAGACTCTTGGGTGTGCTCCTGGGTGCTTGGATCAAGTCATGGCCTTTGACTTCAGGGACCAGTAGTTGGGGCTTACATATAATCTCCTCGTTAGCAGATTAGTATTTGGATTGACATTTAGGAGCTGGGGTCCTCGGTCACTGCAAAATATCGGCAGCTCGGGGTTCACAAAGCAAGGAGGAGTTGGTTGGCTTGAGCTACACAAAGCAAGGAGGAGGTGGTTAAACTTAGGGATCAACCATGCATAGTAGAAGCTGTGTGACAATTCTTGACTAGAAGCCTTGTTGTTTTGTCGCACGATGCAATCAGGTCAGGTCCTGCAGGTGCTTGGAGCTCTTCTTCAAGTCCTTGGTGCATCGTATGATGTACTGCGATTTTGCTGCTGCACCTGTCATATACACAATGCTGTGCTGATAACGTGTGCGGCCCCTGGTTGCAGGTGAGGCACAAGGCCGAGAGCTGCCCACTACGCAGCACCGTGTGCCGTTTCTGCGGCAGCCTGGTGCCGGCGGGCGGTCCCGCAGCGGATGCCCATGATCGTGTGCGGGGACTGTCGGAGCACGAGTCATCGTGCGGTGCGCGGACGTCTCCGTGCAACACCTGCGGCCGATTGGTGATGCTCAAGGATGTCGAGCTTCACAATGCCGCTGGTAAGTTGGGCAGTGCCTTGCACTTCTGCACCTGGTTTCCTACCTTCAGATCCTTGTTAATAATCTTGGTAATCACAATGCCCTCTCTTCTGTGAACACGTCGCTTGGCCCTGGCTCTGGCCCCCAGATCAGTCTTACTTGTGGCGCTGGCAACCATGCTGACCCAGCTCGGTGGCTTGCTCTCCTTGCGCTCGTGTGCAGTGCACGGCGCTCCGGCCTTGGTATACCCAGTGGCGGCACCTGGTGGATCACCGGCGGCAGGAGTGGAGCTGACTCCCCCGGCGGCTGCAGCTGAGTCAGTGACTGCTGCGGCGCCAGTGGCCACCGTATTTGGTGACGAGGCGCCAGCTTCCGCTAGCTGTCCAATCTGTGGGCGCTTGTATGCAGGAGGAGGGGCGCTTCATGCTCTCTCTAGCCACCTCGAAGAAGAACACTTTGGGCCGAGTGCTGGCGCTGGGGACACTTCTACCGGCGGCCATGGCATTGGAGGAGCAGCGGCGCCAGCATCTGCGGCGGAGCTTGGCAGGCCCTCCATCCCACGCAGCAGCATTGGCAGCAGTAGCAGTGGTTTTCGTGCATCGGCACGTGTTGCCTGCCCCATTTGTGGCACTGCGGTGCACAGTGAGCGCGATCTTAGCACGCACATCGATGCTGTCCACTGATACTCGGGTGTAGTACCACGCCAGAAAACAAACAGAGGAGGTGGCGCATTGCCATGCATGCCATGTTGTGGCCATTCACAGCCACCATGCCTTTGACTGGATGTATTACTTGTTTCGGCGCATATCTAGTAATGCTCAGCCCGGAATCTGAGCTACGATCATTGTAGCTTGAGTACTCCAGCCTTAGTTTGGCCATAGCGGCCGTAGTCTACATGGCCCCTTGTATTCTCAGCAGGCTACCGCTTCCACGCCCCCCTTTTACCAGGTCTAATCTGTCCAGTAGCTACTGTGCACCATCGACAAATCCAAATGTCAAAGTACATATATTGGTGAAGACGGCTTTTCACAGTTTGGCACACCTTCTTGTTGTGCAAATGGCACTGAAAGTGAGCCACAATTTTGATAACATGCCACAGTATGCCTTTGCCAGAGCCTCTGAGATTGCTGGGGTGAAGAACAACTCTGTGAATGGGGCAGTCTTTCAGTGAGTTTCTCAGATGAGAGGACTGTTCCAGTGATGACTGAGATTGGCCAGCCCAAGAAATCAATAATTGCATGCTCACTCTGGTCCTGCCTCATGCAAAGTCTCTCATATCCGCCAGCCAAGCTCACGCACAAGAGCTACTTCACAAGAAACAGAGGGGATGCCTGTAGCAAGTAATGTCACAGTAAGATATGCGGCCTAGCTCCTGTAGCTTCAGCCGCACTGCAAGGATTGATGACAGCTGGCATCAGTAGCGGCAGCAGGAGATTCTTGTACTCACATAAGTGATGACGCAAGAGCCGCTATACTCCTTCCCACATGTGCGTTATGTGGTCGGAATGTCTGTGCCGTGGGAAAGGCGGCTTCTTGGGTGCTTGACTAGACCAGCTACCAAACCATGTAAGCGGACGGACAGAGATGCTCTTCAGAACAAGATGGTGGCTACGAAAGAAAGGAATAAGGGGCTATGCCAAAGGGGGTGAGGAATGTGAAAAGCCAGCCCAGAGTAATTGGACACGAAAGGCCGGCCCATGTGAGCATAAAGGGGAGCTCAGAAGCTGACTGGCTCCGGCTGACCTTCCCACTGACCTTATCCAACCTATTTGTCCCTTCCAATCAAGTCCAACCATTGGACCATTGGACCATTGGCAGACCTTTCAGAGATGGCAAGGTCCAGAGGGGCCAGAAAGCGCTAACCACCCAGCAAAGCAAGTGGCCAGCCGGTTTCAGGTTCGGTGGTATTGATCACCTGCTTCCTTCTGCGGTATACATTGGCCAACCCCTTTGGAGCTTGTTCGTTCTTTTCTGGGCTAGCCTTCTACAATCCTTTGGACCTTGTTCAATCACTTGTGTGCAGACGCTTCACATCCCTCGTCCCCCCTTGCAGAGCTGCTTCTTATGTCACAACCATCACCCCCCTTGAAGACGTTTATTTCTTGGTGGATGGGCGGCCGGCCGCGTGTGCACTTAAGTGGGTCGTGACAGCCGTGGCCCTCCGCACCTCATTGATGGCAAATGCAAGTGGCTTGTCAGTAATAGGGGGGCGATGCCTATGAAAAGCCAGCCGGTCCAAAAGGGTATAGACAAGGTCCGAAGGGGCCAGAAAGCGGTAAACCACACAGCTACGCAAATGGTTACTAGGAATGGCTGCTCAAAGATCCCTTGTTGGCGAAAGCTCTGTGCATTGGAATGGTCTCCCTAGGCAGGGAGGAAGTGGAGTTTGTTTTGAGTGATGGAGGGCGTGCGTGGCCAAGTACAAAGGGCAGGCACATTGACAGAGGAGGGATGAACCTGCCAAGTACGTACGTTCCTGGACTCGCATTTACGGGCCGCATTGATTGCCGACCAGGGTGAACCCTGCAATTTCCAGTACATTACCGCAGGTAGGGCAGTACATTCTCATAGGCAGGGGACTTGACCTGCTGTCTGCTGCCTACAGCAGTCTGATGGCACTGGATCGTGGACAGATCCCAAGACTCCACCCGTGTTCAACAGCCTGGCCTAGTCAGAGCGGCCAGCCTTCAACTTTTTTGCATTGGCGCACCCCTGGGTGGTCGTACCCAGTCCTTCTCTCGCCATCTTGCATGTGGGTCCTTGTTGACATTGATCCTTATACCACACCTTCCACAAAAGCAGCAGATTGGAATCCAGAGACCTCTGCAACCAATGGAACAGCCTCTTCAAGCAACGGTCCCTGCTATCTGTACCATAGGCAGCAAACGCAAGACTTGTTAAAGCCACCCAGCCACCGAGGCAGCGTCCCGCATTGCATTTACTTTACTGTGGATCCCTTTGATTCCATGCAACCGGCCCTCCAACCACTTGCCCCATTTCGATACTGGCCCTTGGTGAATGCCGTCCTCATAACCCACATCGAAGCCTCCACCAAGCCTCGACTGTAGAAGGGAATCCTCTGGTTGATAATCATCTGTAGCATCCAACACTATACTCCTAGAGCATCGTGAGGGCCTCTTATACAGCTAGATAGGGCTCCCACAATGCTTGATCAAAAACGGCGGCAGACTTGGTTGTGCCGACCACATAAGCCCTTGTACAGACTGGACATTAGTGTCAGTCCTTCAATGGCAGCTCGCTCTTCTAGGGAGGAACCATAGCCACGCGGCACAGCTGGTCCAAGCGGAACCTGCCAAGTCTAAGCTTTCCGTGTATATAGCACATCGTAATGGGATATGTGCAAGGGAATGCTTCGTTGTGTGACGAAGGCTGTACAGCTATGCAACGCTTGGATGATCAAGCACTACGTTGTCACGTGGAAAATGTCTGTACAGGGGTGCGCAGTGGCAGGAGAGCCCAGCTGGCAAGAAGTTAGCGGCCAGCAGCCGTCAAGCGCCGGGGAAGAGGGAGAGAACGGAGGCCGCCGGAGAGTCTGCATGGCCAAGGCTGCGCAGCTGGTTGGGGTCAAGTGCCAGCTGCTGCAGTGCTGCGCTACTGGCGCAGGCGGCGCCGCCAGTGGCACTCAGCGACGGCGCGCCTACAACGAGGCTGACTGGCACAAGTTGTAGCATGCCACCCGAGAGCGTGCCGGCAGGTATCGCCACCCACTGGAAGCCCGACGGTAGGCCACCGCTGCCAGCTTCGGAACCGCCTCCGGCAGGGACGCCGCCGACCCTAGGCAGGTATTTGGTCTGCAGAATAATCTGCGCGCCGCCGCCGCCTGTGACAACAGCTGGCCCTTGAAGCTGCATAGCTGCAGCGCCTGTGGCCCCAGCTGTGGCAGGGGCGCTACTACTCGCAAGCTGCACCAATTGCGCCAGCGTGGCCTGCATGCTGCACTGGTCCAAGGCTGCAAACCCAACTGCAACACACACCAGACGCATGGTCAGCGGACCTTGCTCGAGCTCTCGAACACGCCATGCACCACCTGAACAAGAGCACAGAAAGCCGTGGAGGTTGCATTGCACCTGGTGTAGTCGAATTTGAAGCCCCGGGAAGCTGCGGCACGAAGCGGATTACAGGGCCCGCCGTAGCGGCGGTGCTTGGCTGGGCCAGCTTGCTAACGGCTGCGGCAGCCGTCGCACCCCCAGCCGGCCTGGGCACGGGAGTGGCAACCGACACCAGATCGCGGTTGCTACCGTACTCATTTCCACCAATGCTCAGGCTCAAGCCGAGGCTGAGGGGATCCTTTGGAGGCAAAGAAGCAGCAGTGGCATGGGTGGCAGCATATGTAGCAGCTGTATGATCTGGCAACCGTTGCGATGCTGCAGAAGTGGCAGCCGATGGCAGCAGCGGCTGCTGCTGGGGGGGGGGCTGCTGGGGGTGGCCTGCACCAGCAACACCGCCGGTGGCCGTGCGCAGGCGCAGCAGGTTGGCGAGCTCATCAGCAGAGGGCACCCACACCCGCGACATGGGCGGCGACGGCGGCGGCCGCGGCTGCGGCTGCGGCTGCGGCTGCGGCTGCGGCGACAATTGCTGCGGCGAGGGCAGCGGCGGCGGCACCGCACGGTAGCTGGCCGCAGGACGTAAGCCCGGCGGTGTTCTGTAGGCAGTCGTTGGAGACGCCGCCTCTGGCCGGGGTGGCTCCTGGCCTTGGCCCTGGCGGCCCGCCTCTACTGGTGACAGCGGCCCTTTGGCGGCGGTGATGGCAGAGGGCGGGAGGACAGCGGCGCTGGCAGAGGAGAACGCTGCCCTGGAAGGGCCGGCATTCACCACATACACGTAGCCTGACAGCGGCTGCCGCTGCGCTGGCGGCTGCTCCTGCCTCCTGTCGTGGCCATTAACTGTCGAGGCCTGAGCCGCCATCGTGGCCGCCGCTGGCGAGTCTGTGGCGACGGCAGTCGTGGCGGCACTGCGGACAACAAAGTGTGGCAGGCCCGAGTGCTCGCGCAGCATGCCAGCGGCTATCGGTGCCGACATCGCCCCTGCCGAGGCGGCCCCGGTGCCACCAGCGGGGGCGCCCTCCGGCTTCTCGGAGCCGTCGCCACCGGCCGCTGCGGACGCTGCTGCACGCTGCGCCGTCCGCGCCGGCACTGGCGGCGGCAGGAACGGAAACAGTCCATTGACGCTCCTGCCAGCGGGCTCTGCGGACGCCCTCTTTGGGGAGCTGGGCGGCTGCTGCTGGGAGGCCACGTCTGCGGCTGCTGCTGGTGCCCCTTGTTGAGGTGCAGCAGTGGTGGGGGCCAAGGAGGCGGACAGACGACCACGGTCATCGCCGCTGCCACCGCTGCCGGAGCTGGCTCTGCGACTGTTGCGCAGCATGTGCTCGATGGCCATGGCCATTGGCGTCGCCGTGGCGCTGCCTGCCGCGGTGCCAGGCATGGTGAACCTGCTGCTGTGAGCCGTCGGCTCGGCCAGTGACGGCGGTGCTCCATGCACCTGGTACTGCGCAAGGACTGTGGCGGCACTCAATGCTTGAGCTGCCGGTGGTGTCGCTGACGTCCTCTGCTGCAAGTAGGATGGCCCCTCGCCAGTGCCGTTGTGCTGCGAGCCCTCCGGGATCTCTGGTGCTGAAATCGCCATAGGAGCCACCGATGGCGGTGATACAGACCGCGAATGTCTGGCACTAACTGCAGCAGCCGGCGCTGCCGGCAGGAGTGCCATGGGAGGCGACATGCGGGCGCGCGCGACGCCCTGCACCGCCGTCACCGCCGTCTCAGAGCCGCGATCGCGCTTGCGGCCGCCACCACCCAAAGAGGGGCGCGGCGGCACCGCGCCTGCTCCCGG
>WELB01000095.1:243705-256320 GCA_009602725.1 Spirogloea muscicola
TTGAAGTCGGCTGGCTCGCCGCGTCTGCGGGACACAGCCCGCCGCGCAAGCCTAGCCAATAGGTCAAGCCACTGGGACCCAAGAGCCCCGTGCACGTCCACCGCCAAGGGGACGAACTCGTCGGCAGGTGGGTGATCGGAGTGCTTGGCCGCCTTGCAGCGAGCGGCCTTCGAGGCAGCGTGGCCGGCCCGCGAGGCAGAGAGCCCCAGGTTGGAGCGGTCGACCACATCGGTGGTGACTACATCGGCTATGACGGGGAGGGGGAGGGGAGCAAGACAACGACAAGCACCTGGGACCACCGACGACGACAAAATGTGCTGCGTCGGAGGAAGCGCGTCAAGCAGTGACAGGGTCACTGCAACCTCTGCTCCCTGTCTTCTACCGCAGCTTACGCATAGAAATGAAGTTACGCATAGAGGGCTCCCTCGGGAGCTGCCGCCAACCTCGCAAACAAGGAAATCCTGTGTATTTGAAACAAACGAAGGCCAAAGGCCAAGTACAAAGGCAAGCATATCTGAAGACCTACATAATCTACAGCAAAGTGACCCGCTCAGTAACCACGGGTCAAAACATAAAGGTCGCTAATCGATGCCTGAGTACTAGATGTCAGATACGAAGCCCGAAACAAGGGGAGCGTCTCCAGCCAGGATTGGGATCCTCCTGTCCATGTTTTCTGGCTGAATATTCCAGAGCTCTCGCTGCCTTTGGAAAAGCTTCTGGCGCGATTAATCTTTTTTCCGCACCTTTGGACCCTGCCCACTCTCACTCTTTTCTCACTTGGCCTCGAGTTCATTCTCTTCTCTGGGCTGGCCGATCACAGACATCGTCCTTTACTGAAAAGTCTTTTGTACCCCTTTCTTCTTTGTACGGTTATGACTAGCGTTCTTCTCCGTCCTCTCCGGTGCGAAAAGGCTGTCCGAAAATGTGGCCAGAGGCTGTGAATGGCCGCCGTGTGTGTGTTGGCACACCAGTTGGCAGGGAGACAGGTTGGCAGAAGAAGAAAGACGAAGGGGCGCTTCTGGGTGGCCAGCCCGTGGACGGCGAGCAGGCCGCGGGAGGTTTAGCGGCACCCTCCACGGGGCGTTGACCAGCAGCAGATGGTGGGCGTGAGGACCTTGGCTGGGTGCTTGGAACGGAGGAAGAGGGGGGGGCACCTTTGGCACTACGGCGGGGCATCTCCAGAGGTTGCGCCGCCCCACGCCGGGGGCCACGTGCCGAGCGCCAGGCGCGGCGCACTTGGCGCCGTGCATCCCGCCGCCAGGGAGCAATTTTCTGCGCCACCCCGGATATCCCCTTCCTTTCTGGGATGGGCGCCCCACCCCGGCATCTGCGTCCCACAAGATTCCATTCTGCATTCACCCGCCTTTTCTTGTGCATTTACCCGCCTTTTCCTTGTGTGTTTCCTCTCAATATGTGTCAACCCCGCACCTCGCGGGCCCAGCGACCCCGACTGCGGGCCCGCCTCAGCCGCCGCCAACTCAATAGCAGCCACCTGCTCACCGCCGGCTCAACCGCCGAGGAGTGGACTGCACGGGGAGGGGGCCATCTAAGTGGGCCACTTGTGCGAATACTGCCGCCCGCTCGGCCCCCGAGAGAAGGGGGCTACCGACGACGTGCTGGCGGGGCGTGGCCGCTTCACCCAAGCTGCCGTCCGAGGATCTTGCGTGGTGCAGGGCGCATGAAGAAAACACACAGCTCTTCTAATTTACGGCAGTGGCTGTAAACACGCCAGCCCAAATGTATGTACAAGGCCTACAATGCTCTTCTAATGTAAGCCAAAGTGTGAGAGGCCAGCCCAATGGAGTGTGCAGGAGGAGGCGGCTCCGACTTCGCCGCCGACGCGCGGGCGGGGCTTGCTGCTGGTATTCCGACTGTTTATAAGAAGAAAGAGCTGTTTATAGGGTTTTCCTGTGTTCTCATTTACAGCCATCGCCCTTTACTGCACGAGTCTTTCTTCGACTGTGGGCCCGCTGCGCCCCCCGAGAGCCCGGGCGCCCCGGCTTGCCAGCTAACCATGACGGCCATCGCGGCCACGGGAGCTGTCGTGGGCGGGTCCCGCTGGGGCCCACTGCCGGTCCAGCCGACCCCCCGCCTGACCCGGTGCGCCGCACCTTTGGGCTGCACCTTTGAGCTGCTGCCGCTTGGCCGACCACATTCTCGCATGGCACGTGGGGCAAGCCACATGGCCCGCCCGTTAAAGCGGCGCGGAGGTAGGCCATTGCGGCAGGCCTTGTTGGTATTTTAAGACGGGCTCCGAATTGAGGGGCCCTCCCAAGATGCCACCCTCGCACGTATTGCGGAGAAGGGCCCCACTAAGAGGCGGACAACACGATGGGTGCCGCAAGTGGCACGTCGCCGCAGTCAGAAAGGAAGACGCCAACAGGGCCCACCCCAGAGCATCCGTGCCTGTACGCCAGCGCGTGCACGTTCATGAGCATGCTGGCTTGAGAGTGTGCACAGTGCATTCATCTGAAGAAACGGGGTGCGCACTTGCTCATTACATTGCCACGACAACGCTGACCAGCCTTTCAATGAGGTAATTTCTTAGACGGGCCAGTTTGTAGGCATCTTGCACGATCAAACATGGCTCCCGGACAATGCGTATATCCGCTTTCGTGCATTGAAGTGCCACACAAATTTGGAATCAATGAGTTCAAATACGCATGCCAGTTGCTCACTGACTGTTCTGAAGTGTCCAGTGCACTGTGTGCTCCGCTGCATATCAGACACGAAACATCCACTTCGTCCACTTTGTCGATAGGTGATCATCTAAGTTCATGAACGTGCAGGAAGTGACGGTACTCTATCGAGATTGAAAAGAAGATCGCGGCTGCTGTTTTCTAGAAGAGCGGCTGGAAAAGCCAGCCAGATGCATACAGGTGTTCATGACGGAGCCACAGGCTAGGCAGACATGGCGCCATTAGTACCCCCGGATCAAGATTGGAAAAACCTTCAGAAACCGCTTCTCCTCCGCTCCTGGACAAAGCCTCTGCATCAACGAATAACGTGCAACTTCACGTTTATCTTTGCATACATGGTCAGGCAGAAGGAGAGAAGATGCTGCAGAGCAACACAATGGCAGTCGAGACCCACGATGCCCATGACGATATGCGTGTGCTTTCACATGGTTCATGGAGGAATGCAACGTCGCCTGAGAAGGCGACGTTGCATATGGCCGTTGAATAGGCTAGCCAACCTGCACGCATGGTGCACCGGAAGAGTCTCTCTCCCCATTTCTGCTGCTAGTCATTCCGCTTCTCTGCTGTCGAGTAGAGGCTCCTGTGAGTATTACTCGTTGTCGCCACTAGCTTGACTCAGCGGTCTGTTTCTTCATGTTGGGGCTTTCTGCTGGACCTTTTACATTCTTGTGAGCTGGTCACTCACAGTCACAGTTCCTCTCTGGAAGAAGAAGCTCTAAGAGAAGGAGCGATGGCTGTGGAAAGCCAGCCCAGAAGTCAATGGATGAGGGGGAGAAGTCCCAGCATGAAAGAGCAGACTAGTCAGAACAACGAGTAGCCTGGTCTGAGTGTCCGGAGAAGCCTTTTGCCCTCCCTCTTAAGCCCCTTTGGCGGCAACAGTGGGCTGGGCTTGGGGGAAAGCGTGTTTTGATTGGTGGAGGGCCCAAGTACAAGAGCAAGCTCATCCATATGTATAATCACATGATGCTTTGCCGATCGGCTCAGAAATCGCGGGTTGGCGCGTAGAGTTTGCATATTGATAAAAGAAAAGGCGTGCAGTGCGGATGAAATGAAAGGAAGGCCAAGCCGAACCGACTCAATATCCTCTGTTCAAGGGCGATGGGAGTGCAAATAGTGGTCCTATCCCAAACGAAGCCCTATTTGATGCCCGAATGTGGAAAGGCAATCTCAAACAGAAAGAAACTCTTCCAGTAGAGGGCGATGGCCGTGAGGAGCCAGCCCAGAAAAAAGTTCGAAGGGGCCAGAGAAGCGCTGAGCACACTGACTCAAGAGCCATTCTGCCACCAACTAGAGCTCGCTCCCTGTTCTATCAAGTGTGGTATCATTCTTCCCCTCATAGTAGTCTTATTTCCATCTCCTCGAATGGAAGGAGGGCCCATGCCTCACGCTCAGTTATGCTTTCAAATACTGACTCGAGGACCCTAGTCAGGCCATCATCTCTCTTCAGTGGCAGACCTTTGATCGAGTCATAACAAACATGGCCTACATTATTATCGAATCTGGTCATCATATACATTTTGCCTGGGTGGACGGCTTCTGGCCCTCCACCCCTTCCATGACGAAGCAACAGCTTCTCCAATGTAAGTCAATCGCGATGAGACTCCTCCGGTAGAGGGCGATGGCTGTGACCAGCCCAGCAAAAAGAAGGGCCGGAAGGTGCAAAAGCGATAGTGATATCGTACTTCCACGGTAACGGCCCGCTCGTCAACGTCTGCAGCCAGCAGAGAGGAAGCCGCGCTTTCGAAGGGGGCGAATGGCTGTGGGAGAGAAGCAGCTCTTTCAGAGGATGAAAGGCAATGGCTATGAGAGGCCAGCCCAAAGGTATGCAGCCCAAAGAAAGCGAAGGGGAAAGCGAGCACACAAAGGGAAGAAAACAAAGTGCAAAGTGACAGTCAAGAGTACCTCCCGGGCGGCTGCAACTTGTTCTAGATGTGTGGGTCCACAGAAGACGTAACTGAAAGTAAGGTTCACGAGCAGAGTGGCTCTCCCAGAGGGGTGAGGGCTGTGAATAGCCAGCCCGAATGTAATATGACAGGGTCCGAAGGGGCTGGAAAGTGCTGAACGACACAAGTAAGCAATCACCATGTAGGATAATTAGAAAGAAAGTGGTCTTCTGAAGAAGAAAGTGCTCGCCCATAGAGGTCTTCTAAAGGGGGCAAGGGTGTTCACAGACAGAAAGAAAGTGGCTTTCCAAAGGCATCCAGCCCGAAAATATAAGACAAGGTCCAAAGGGGCCAGAAAGAGCTTTCGGAGGCTGGACATGCAGCTGCAAACGCCAGTCGTGTCAATGCGGCTAAGTAGGCGGACCACCCGGAAGAGGATGAGTTCGTCCCACTGGCTGTCGATGTGCACGGGGCTTTTGGATACAGTGGCTTGACCTGTTGGCCCAGCTTGCGTGACGCGCTGTGTCCCGCAGGCGTGGCGAGCAGAGCCTCAACGCCGCTGGCTCGCTGGTGCAGGTGTTTCGCATGCGCCTGTTACTCCTTCGGTCCATGGACCACGCCTTGCACCTGCCTGCTGGTCGTGCTCTAGCTGCCATTCCTTTATGAGCTGGCTTCTCACAGCCCTTGCCCCCATTGAGAGAGCCACTTTCACATTTTCTAGCTGCAGCCTCTGGCTGTCGTCGAGGTATCTGCTTTCCCGGCTGCTAGTCTTTCTGTTTAGCGGCTCCTCACTAGAGGTTACTAAGTATTCACCCTAACGGGAAACCTTTGGACTAAGAATCACTTAGTAACGTCGAGTTAGTAGCCGCTAGTCAGAACTGACTAGCCGCCGAAAGAAAAAGTGCTCGCCCATTGAGGATGGGGGATAGAAACGCCAGCCCAAAAATGAATGAACAAAGTACGTGAAGGGGGCCAGGGCAAGCGCTAAGAAAAACAAGCACAAGAAGAAACAAAGCAGCTACGAATCACTCAGTCGCCCCTGCTAAGCAGCCGCAGATCAGAGATGCTAGGCTCCTGGAAGTGGGTCCCCTGGCCAGAGCCAGAGGCAGCAGCCAGGGCTCTGCCGGCACGAAGGTGCAGCGCCCGGGCCATAGACCTCTGCAGCGAGACGGCCAGGCGCATGCGGTATACTTGCGCCAGCGACCCAGCTGCAGGGAAGTCCACCGGCTCCCCATGGAAGCGACGGGCGATGGCGTGGCGGGCGAGCTGGTTGAGCAACTCGAGCCACCGATCGCCCAGCGCCTCATGAGTGTCAATTGCCAACGCGACAGGAAAGCAGTCCCCTTGATTCTGCTGGCCGTGCTCTCGTTGCAGCTTCTGGCTTCCGTCAGGGGCAGGGGTTTTCCAGCAGCTCGTCTGTCGGATCTGAGGCTCCTCACTCGTAGCTACTGAGTGGTCCATCCTACATCCGTTCTGACATAGCGCGCTTTAGGCCCCCCCGTCATTTGGCCCGTTCGAACCTTTTGTCTATTCTTTTCGGGCTGGCTTTTCACAGCACTTGCCGCCATTGGGAGAGCCACGTCTTCCTTGATCCCATGTGAGCTAGCTTTAGCGCTTTCCCTGACCCCTTCGAGCTTTGTTCACTCTTTTCCCTGGGCTCTTCTCCCAAGGCTGTCTGTATACCTTCAGCGGTCCATGGCCCACGCTCTGCATCTGCGTGCTGGCCGTGCTCTCGCTGCGGCCTCCGGCTTTCGACAGGGGGATACTTTTGATACTTTTCCGGCAGTCTGTCGGATCTGAGGCTCCTCACTCGTCACTACTGAGTGATCCATCCTCCCCCCTGCTCTACCATGGCCTCTTCAGTCCCCTTCGAGCCTCTCTCTTTGTATCTCTTACGCATTTCCTTTGTAGCTGCTCCACGCTTTTTCGGCCCCTTCGAACCTTTGTCAAATTCTTTTTGGGCTGGCTTTTCGCAGCCCTTGCCCCCACTGGGAGTGCCACTTCTTCTTCTTCTCCCAGCCACCGCTCCCTCCTGGAAGCGTCGCTCGTCCTTGACGAAAGCCAGAGGAAAGGAGTGGAAACCGTGTGTGGCAGTGTGAGGCAGAGGCTGGAGACGTCAACCCGACGGGAACGAACGAACAATTGTAAGCCCATCTCTGTGGAAAGCTAGCGACCAGCGGGGAGCAGCGAGCAGCCGTCGCCACCCCCCCCCCGCGCCGCGCCGCCGCCGCCGCCCGCCATGGCCGCCGCCAAGCCGCCGNCCGGCGGCGCTTACGGCGGCGCCCCCATGGCCGCCCCGGCGCCGCAGTACTGGGGCGGCCCGCCGCCGCACCAGGCGGGCATGGTGCCGCTCAACGCCATCGTGGGCCCCCCGCCAAGCGGCGTGGCGCTGGCCAGCACCTTCTTCGGCGACACGCCGGCGCCGCTGGAGTGCTCGCACTGCGGCCAGCCGGGGCTCACGGAGGTCAGGTGGGTGAGCGAGCCCCGGCTCTGACGGCGCTAGGCGCGTCCTCGCCTTGTACGCGGAGCCCAGCCACTTTCCCAAGTCCTCTCTCTGTCGCGTCCTGTCTCACCACCATGGCGGCCCCTGCTACCTTCACGCCAACGGCCTGCATCGCAGGCCCCTTGCTCTGACATATACACCTTCTATCGTGCTCTCCTGGCCCGCCGTTACTCGGCGAATGTGGCTTTATGGCTACCCACATCCACTTGGTCTCGGTCTCGCCGCTTGCAGCGCGTCCGCAGCAGCTCGCCTCTTGACCGAGCCCCCGCCTGGTGCTCCTGCGGCGCACAGGCACTCGATGAGCCTGGCAGCGGTGGTGGGCTGCCTCGCGTCCTTCGGAGTCGGCATCTGCTTCCTCCTCCCTGGGGGCGACTGCCTCTGGCACAAGCACCACTTCTGCCCTGCCTGCCGCCAGAAGGTGCACTGCGCCGTGGCACTCCGCCGCTGCCAAGCGCTGCACCTCCTTTTGCTCGCCTCGTCCAGTATCTGTCACGCTTGCCTCTTCGACGATGCCATTAGCGCATCGACGAGCCCACGCCCCGGTTTCCTTCACACTCTTCCACTTCTTGGCGCATAAGCGCCCGCTCGTTTGGGCCGTCTTGCAGGTGGCGGACTTCGTTAAGGACGACCATTGCCTGGTCATGGACCCGCCCAATTGGGAAAAGCCAAGCTATGCCGTGCCTGCCTGACACAAGTCACCGCCACTGCAGCCGCTCTGCATGCCGCCCAGATGGCATTCCAGCTGGGCGTGCTCGTATTTTAGTTTGTACAGCCTCGCCTTTTGGGCTACCAATGTTCCCAGTGACTGGCAGGGGCTTGGGCTCCAGTTACCTGCGGCAGAGCTGCCGCCGATACAGGAGATGCACAGCATCTCTCTTAAATAAGTCCTGAGCATTGCAAGGCCAAGCCCTCTCATTACTTAGCACTGCTGAGATTGCTGCCACGCACCACTGTGCCGGCAGCCTCTGCGGACCTTGGGCTCGTTATACACTGAAAGAGGACTACAGTGCAAGCCCGCGGCACATCTACATAAGATATATGTCCGTCACTTCACCTTGAGCGTTGCTTTGCACTTCACCGTACAAGGTCTGGGAGAGACAAGCCGTAGACAGGTGACTAGCTTGCAGGTTATGAAGCTCAAAGTATGGCCTGCTTTTTGTTGCACTGCAGTATTAAAGGTGTAAATACTCTCTCCCGTAAATCATCGGCAATGCCATAGAAGTGCCTTCATTCTAAGACCAATACTGCACCTGCATGCAAAATTGCTACCCTATCCTTAGCCGGCCCTTGCAGTACGTCGCCTAATCTTTGCATAATTCACAGGAAGCGATGAGGCATTGCCCAGCAGGGGCTGCTCCTTACACCTGCCACAGGGCAAGCACCGACTCGACCAGGTTGGGCGCAAGAGAGGTGCGGATTTTGGCTACACCGAATTGCACAAGGTGAGGGCCGCAGCCTTGCCCTGCCAAGGTAAGTCCTGCCTGTCCACGCTGTGGCCGGCAACAGGGGACGGGGAACCATGCATACCCTGCTGTCACTCAGTGTTGGGACGTCGTGTATTACATGCTTGGGGCCTCACAGGCAGGCACGTGGGCAAGCAGCCACTGCAAAGCGCAAGCTGCTTGCGTAGACGGCCATGGCGGTGTGACTGGCGGCTGTCAAGTCACCCCAACAGACTCCATCAGCTTCTCGTACTCGGCATCGGGCTCTGGAGTGGCTGCCGGCGGCTGCGCTAGAGTCGTAGAGCGGGGGACTGGCGCTGGGCCTGCATGCCACACAGGCCGTGCAGGCAGGCCCCAGGGAGGCGGCGGCGCCGGCCAAGCCTGGCCGTGGCCGTAGAAAGGCGGCGGCGGCGTTGGCGGTGGCCCGCCGGGGGCCACTCCCGCCGAGGACGGCGCAAACGGGTCGTACGGCTGCTGGCTGCCCCACGGCGGCGGCGGCGGCTGGCGCTGCTGCGGGAGGTGCGGCGGCGGCAAGGGGCCACCTTGAGGCGGATGAAGAGGCGGCGGCCGGAATGGGGCGAACTGCTGCGGTGGTCCATGGACGGGCGGCGGCGGCCGGCCGGGGAGCGGCAGCCACTGCAGGGGACCGCCGGAGATTGGCGCCGGCGGAGCATACGGCGGCGGCAGGTGCATGGGGCGCCCGCCATCGCCATACTGCCCCACCTTGGCCTGCGGTGCCAGGCCCATGGCAAAGTGCGCCGGCGGGGCCACCATGGTCGCCCTGTCCATGGCATTCCCAGGGGGCGCTCGAGGCGGCCACCCCGACAACGGCGGCGGCCCATGGAAGCCATGCATCGACTGCAGCGGCGGCGGCGGCATGGGCGGCCCGAACGCAAACGGGGCCGCAGCTGCCTCCGAGGGCCCCTGCAAGCGCTGCTGCAACAACGGGGGCGCCGCTTCCGCAGGTCGCCCAAGCCCACCGGCGCTGCCAGGGCCCGGATGCGGCGCCCTGGGGACCGCCGCCTGGCCGCCCTCTGCTCGGCCCATCCCGGAGCTCGACTGCGGCGCCGGCCCAGCCCACGGCGGCAGCAGCACCGACGGCCCTACTGGCGGGCCGCCAAAGCCGCCATTGTCAGTACCTGGAGGGGCTGCCGACGGCGGCCGCTGGAGGGGCAGCGGTGACGCCGGCCTTGGCCCCCCATATGACAGTGGCGCCCTGGGACCGTCGGTCGGGGAAGGCCCATCGGCTCGCCGAGCATCGCCGGCGCTGCCACCGTTGCCTGCGCTGCTCCCCGCGAGGCCGTGCCCAACCTCCTCCAAGAAGCTCCGGTACTCGCTATCCATGGCCTTGCCCTGCGCAAGTCACCAAGTCAATGGTACCCCATGAGGACATGACCTTAAGGCGCGCCGCAGACTGGCTGGCTCAAGCTGTGCACCCTGCCGCTACGGACCCTAGTTGATGAAGCTCACACCTTTACGTGAACCCTGAGAATCCAAATCACCCTACAGAACAAAAGCTGTCCATGTAGTGGCTTAGTGCATGAGTTGAATATGAGCATTCATGGTTCATATCCCTCTCCAAAACTAGGCCCACCAGCGTCCGACAATTCACAATCAGCAGCAAAGGACCCTTGTTCTTGAGCGTGGATGGAGGCCCGGATACACCAGCGTGCATCTAGCTCACATGGATGCATGCAAGCAAGCAGAGGAGAGGCGACTAGTGGTCCTACCTGCGCCCCTGGCTGCTGCTGCCGCATAGGGCAGTCTGCCGTGGGGTGACCACCGTCCCCACAGACTGCGCAAGTCACCTGCCACCGCCGGCGCGCACGAGCTAGTGACTATACAGCAAGGATTGGCCACATGGGGAGAAGTGGCTGCATGCCCACGCTCTGAATAGGTGCTGCTGCTGCACAGTGGGAGGAGCTTGGTCATTTGCATTGCCAACTGGCACTGACTTTGGCCTGGAACATCGTGAGCTTGTCTTGCGGGCACTGCCACTCTCGATGGCCCGTCTCGCCACACGTTCCACACAGCAGCTTGCTGAAGTCCCTCATTGTCCCTGCAGCACCGCTTGCCGTTGAAGGCAATATGAGCGGCCTTCCAGTCATGTGGACCCACGATGTGGACCCTGCTGACCAACTTGAGCCCCATATACTGAGCACTCTTCCACTGAGATTCCAAGCCCCTTGTGCTATAGACCGGATCACTTGTCGCTCTGGTGGCTGCAGCCCCAAGCTTACCATTCATCTCGGCGAGCTCTCGGAGCTGCTTGCGCTTGTGATTGTTCCGCTCCTCCTGCCACAGGGGACCGATACCGTCAGAAGCTTGCACACAAGAACCCAAACTTGCATGAAACAACCAGATGACGGACTTACATTCGGTGGCTAGACCAGGCTCAACCTTCAGGTGCCCAACTAGATCTAGTTTCTCAGATGCCAAGCAACTACACATCTGAGGGCCTAATTACATAGGGTCTTCTCACAAGGGCAAGCAGCAAAGCTGCAGAACAATAAGGGTAGAGCCAAGGAGGGGGAGGGCAGCGCACATCGATGGGGTGGAGCAGGGGCTCGATGAGCGCCACAGCAGCATCGACCTTCTCCAGCGTGTCTGCCGTGACGTGCACGTGCAGGTGATCACTCTCCGCCTCGATCGTCTTCGCGTCCCGGCGGCCTGCCTTGCCTTCCTTGTTGGCGCCCTTGCCGCGGATGGCAATCTTGGTCCCCGTCTCCTGTCGACGCAGGCGGAGCAACAAACAGGGGCAGGGCTGCTGACGGCATCACTTTCATGAAGCGACTGCTTCTCTGCGCGGCGTGGAGCAAAGCGTGATGCACACACGAAGCGGCCCCCCCCAGACACAATGGCTGCCGCCAGAACACTCGCTTGTGCGTCGCGCTCACCTGCTCCATGCGCTTCTGTGTATTGCCGCGGGGCCCCAGGATGAGGCCGATGAAGTTGTAGCCGGGGTAGTCCTTGACCTGCGCAGTAGACGCGGCGAAGCTGAGAGCCCAAAATGATGGGTAAGGCATGCCACGCTGCCAGCATTCTGTGTCCAGAGCAGGCGGCGGAGGCAGCGAGCGTGCACCGGAATGTAGAGCTTGGCCTCCTTGACGACGGGCCTGTAGCCCGCAGGCGGCTTGTATGCTGGATTGAGTGCCATGCACTCGCCTGTGCCGGCCCGGCGGTTAAGGCAGACCCAAGTCAGGACGGGGGCGGCCGGCTAGCAGGCCACTCGGCACGGCTGCATGTGGAGCAAGGACAGGCTTGGCAGTCGGCGGCAGGGGTGCATTGCGAAGCTCACCGATGGCCTCGCGGCGCTCCTGCTCCAGCTCCTCGCGTTTTCGCGCCTGCACGGCCAAGGCCACGCCGCCGTTCCGTCACCAGCGGTGATCCATCCGTCAGCCTTTTGCTGGGTCATCAGCCAGGAGGCCACTAGGCAAGCTCAGAGTGCAGAGTTTAGAGATCAGATTTCGGAAATCAGCAGATTTCAAGGAGTTCAAATCTCAGAGTTCAGAAACCAGAGTTCACAGTTCAGAGTTCAGCGAGTTCAGAATCCGAGGAATTCAGAGTTCAGAGTTCAAAGTTCAGAGTTCAGAGTTCAGAGTTCAGATTTCAGAGTTCAGAGTTCAGAGTTCAGAGTTCAGAGTTCAGAGTTCAGAGTTCAGAGTTCAGAGTTCAGAGTTCAGAGAGTTCAGAGTGTAGAGAGTTCAGAGAGTTCAGAGAGTTCAGAATTCAGAGTTTGGCCCTTCTACCTCCGCCCCACTAAAGGGTCTCGTGTTCAAGTCCGCGCGCAAGAGGCGGGCCTTGCCGCCGAAGCCGGGAGGCAGCCGGGCCGGGCCAACAACGGATGCGAGCGCACCTCGCGGGTGTTGGTGCGCTGGCCGGCGGCGTCGTAGGTGGGCGGCGGCGACGGCGAGCGCGCCGCCTCGTCGTCGCCCAGGTCCAGGCCGCCCATCTCCAGCTGCGTCGCAATCTGCTCCGCGCGCGTCTGCGACAGCAACGGCGGCGGCGGCGGCATCGGCCGTTGCGCGTCAGCGCTCCTGCGCCGCAGCCGGGCATTGGGCAGGCCACGGCCATGGCCGCGGCGGGCG
>WELB01000095.1:279550-296906 GCA_009602725.1 Spirogloea muscicola
GGCGAGGCCCCCCCGCCGCTAGCGGCGCGCATAGCCAACGTCGTGCGGGGCCTGCGCCGCTGGGAGGGCTTCGCGCCGGGCTCCGCGGCCGCGCTCGACGACTTCGCCGTCCTGCGCCGCGTCCTCGCGCCCTGCGGCTGGCACATCGACGACCACGGCTGCACCACGAGGTCGTCCCCGCCGCCGCCGCCGCCGCCGTCTGCGGCGGAAATCTCTGAGCCAGTCTTAGGAGCAATAATGTAGCACTTCTCTACACATATGTATCCACCTCTAGACGGCAATGTGAGCTGGTTATGAAACTTGTGGATCATGTATTACTCATGTCCGTCATGCGGCTAGTGAAAGAAATGAAATGCCGGCTACATAGTTCGTCGCACTTTGTGCTTGCCGTTGAGGTGACGCCGCAGCTAGTGTTAGAAAGACTTGGCCGCAAGCGCCTGAATCTGGGCGACTGGCTGCCGTGACCGCGTCCGGCAGGACCAGGAGGCTCTGCTCGGCGCGCGCGGAGGGCGCCGCCGACAGCGACGACGCCGACGGAAGCGAGCGGGAGCTCAAGCGGGCCCGGAGCACCACCTTGCCCACCGTGAGAGCCCGTTGCCTAGTCCGAAGCTTCCTTGCTCGTGCCACCGTCCCGTCTTTTGGGTCATCCAGTTGGTCGCCGCTCTGCTGCTGCTGCCTGCAGACGCACCCTGAATGAAGCTCTCGCCGTAACCCTTTTGGCTTTCACTATCTATACCAGCATTAGCAGGCGCTATTACTATGTTACTAACAGAGTGAAATTTTCCTGCAGCCAAGAGTTGGCTCGCGCCCGGGCCAGGACTTCCTGCTCCCTCCAAAGCCAAGCCAGCAGATGGTCTCGAATGCGAGCTTGCCTAGCGGCGGTGGGAGCGGCGGTGCTGGCGGCGGAGGGGCCGGCGGCGGCGGCAGTCCGGCGAGGCCTGACCGAGGTGGCGGCGTGCGCGGCATTGGGAGCGGCATTGCCAAGTCGTCCCGCCGATACCTGTTGAGCGCTGCACGGGATGGTGGTGGCGGCGGTCGACAGCCGCCCAATGGCGGTGCGCCGCTGCAGGTGGACCTCAAGGCCATCGCTGCGGCTGCCGGCGCAAAGATTGCCACGCTGGCGCTGCCGGCGGACGGTGGCGACATGCCAGCAGAGGCCGTGCCAATCCTCGATCATCGGCCACCACGCAAGATCCACTACATCAGCTGCCAGCCGCCGCTGAAGGCCGTTCCGCGGTACAAGGGCCGATTTCTGGCCGGCGCAACAGCGGAGGGCTCCGTCTGGATGCAGTCTTTAAATGCTGCGGCGGTTGCCGCTGTGGCGTCTGGCACTTTGCCAGACGCTGCCGTGCACGACAGCCGCGCCTCGATGCACCACCGCCTGGGCCCGCAGCTTTTGGACTACTCGGCAGCTGCAGGGCCCACTTCGTTTTCTGGCCAGAATATTAAGTGACTTTGACCACACCTCGCAAGTTTTATCCTACATCCAGAACTGTGGAGAGGTTCACCAAGTGAGTTGCTGTCATTAAGTATTCTAAGAACTATCCATCTTGTATGTGCTATCACGAGCTTGTGACCATGATGACGAGATCTCAGGCCTTCACAGAATGCATGCATTGATCACCTTGGTTGGCTCCAGGATAAAAAGCGGAAGTAAATGGACTGCAGGCAGCACGCCAGAGACACTAATAGACATGCTTTGAGACAATGAAGGTAGGCAGCGTTCCCACTTCTTGACCATCTGTTGTTTCTTACAGCAGAGGCAGCTACAGACACACGGCAGTTGTTGAGGATGCACAAGGGCCCCTGGCACGACTGTGCATTTTGAGATGCAGAGGCTATGTAGGACACACTAGCCCACAACACCCTTAAACTTATGCATAGATTGCCTGTCTCGTCATCTCAATCTAACCTTGTCAATCTAAGCTTCATACTCATGAAGCTGCAGCATTATGTAATCGCCATGCCATTGCTCGCAGCTAGCTGGGCGCCTCTGATGTGATGTGATGGCTGGCAGATCCGGGTGTGATGAGATGGCTGGCCGAAGAGGTTAAACGGCAGAGGCGGTCTCCCTGCCTTTACACGTGGTGCCTCCAGCTTTGAAGCCTGCCTGCACCCATTCCTCCAAGACCTTATGCACATGTATGACCACCTCATAGCAGCCAAATCTGTCACGCAACATCGTGTTGCTGCCATTGAAGTGTGCCGGTGTCGGCTGGAATGGATTTAACATGCCAGCTCAGGCTGTGCTGGTGGCCAGCCGGCTTTTGAGAATCGGCGAGCTGATTGGGGGCACTCGTGCTGCTCAGCCAACAACAGTCTGTCTGCTGTGTCTGCATTGCTCTACATTGAGGTGCATTCTTACAGGAATATAAGTATCCCTTGGCCCTGCACTGCCCTTGACAATCTTCACTTCGGCATGCCAGATTGATGCTGGCATTGCTCCTGTTCAAGGTGTATAGTGCTTTTCACAATGTTACATGTTGTGATGACAGTCGTTGTGGTCATTTCGTATTGATTACATGTCGCATTGATTACATACATACTTTACGGTAAGGTGAAGTTCGCTTGTCGTTCAGCTGCAAAGCACCCCTCCATCAGGGTTTGTGGTGCTGCCCGACTATACATGTATAGCCCATGACTACCTTGTCCCAAGAAGACGCATGCTTCACATGGAAAAGGCATGGGAGTTGTCAAACAACGGACCAATTGTACACTGGGCTGGCTTGCCCAGAGCCCATACAAATGGCACACCTGAGTCGGTGGGAGATTGCGCAAAGAGGTCTTCGCGAGTTGCTTCAATTACACAGAGGGGCCTTTGTGCACGCAATTAACGAGGACCACTCCGAGTCAATTGGCTGGAAAGTGCTGGTAAACCACTCGCTGGGGAAAGCGAGGTGCACGACTGAGTGCACTGGTGAGCCCAAGAAGCAACCCTCATTGGAGTCACATGACTCTGCGGAAGTATCTGCGGACAAGGCCACCTATGTCGCTAACAAGGGTCAATCTCCATACTTTCTATCATGACCTTTCTCAACTTTTTTAAGTCTCACCAGCCAAGCTGCTATGAGCAAAGCAAAGCCCCAACCGCCATGAGCAGGCCACTTGCACAACTTTTAGGTGATTCAGCAATTTGCCCGAGAATTGCGATTGGCTGAAATTTCAAGCAATGCCTTCTCGAGCTTGTGCCATCCACGTCCTCGCCATACAAAAGAATTACTTCCTCCAGAGCCATTTGATCATCTCTCCTCAGACAAAATCATTACCTCAACAGATTACACAGGCCTGGTAGGTGCTTTTGAGCTTGTATCTTGCAATAAGGTGAAGGTGGAAGTCGCAAAAAAATTCTGCCACAGAACAGGGCACAGAGAGGCAAACAGTGAGAAATTAGCTGCCACAGCACATCCGGCAGAAGAGTTGTTAGGAGCTACAGAAGGAGGCTTACAGATCTTGTTGAAAGCGGCAATGTCGCAGCTCTGGATGTACTCGGCAGCCTCGCCCTGGGTCAGTTTGTCTTCAATAAGCTCGTCAATAGACACAAGGTCGTCGATGATGGTCATCATGATGGTGAGCTTCTTAATACCATACCCAACAGCCACAAGCTTAGCTGCAACATCAAAAACAGGAAGGACGAGTGCAAGAGTCACGAGCCATCAGGCTTGTGAATCTCAGAACAAGTGACCATCTATGAGTATGTTCAGCATTTCTAGGGCGAATACACGTAATATTTCTGGTTAAGCACTGTAAGCTTGTGAGGACAGATTCTCTCGCGGAACAATAGTGGGACATTGCTGTGAATGCCTGCAGGTGAACAGATTGAGGTAGGGAAAGGCAATCTGCATTCTGATGAAGGTCGGATGCCCACATGATCCCCAAGTGAGGCCCTCCATATGAATGCTGCGGACTAGCTCCTCCAGCTTGACCATATCAGTTTCGTCGTCCCAAGGCTTCACATCCAGCAAGACGGAGGACTTTCCACCTGCACAATTGAACAAAGGCCTCACCACATGCTCTGTCTGGCAACATTATTCCCCTCTTGTCAAACCGCTACCTTCGTGGCGTCACAGACAGACCATGTGCTGTGAGGCACGTCCTGAAGCCCACTCCTATGACCCCGACAACAAAACACTCATCCTCTTCAAAGCTGCAATTACTAGCTGTACTAGCTGGGAATACCAGCTCTTTGTCCATGGCATAAGCACATCTGTGCTCCTCAAGGTACCAGATTATGCGAGCATTCACCAGCAAGCTCATTAGTTTGACTACTTACTCTCCTTCTTCTTTGTGGACTTTCCAGCAGCAGCTTCACGAGCAGCCCTGGCTTTCTTCTCCTCCTCGGTCTCCTCTCCAAACAGGTCCATGTCATCATCATCGTCCTCCTAACAACAAGAGGTCGCAAAGGAAAGGTAGGCAACCAAGATTAATTGCTGCTGCAATGCCTGAGCAGCCCATGGGAGGCCCCTGGCGGGGGGACCATAGCGGTTGCAGAAAGAGTAAAGCAAGCCTCCAGTGCCTCCTCCTTGCTTTCAAGGGGTGTGCAGGTAGTCTTGTCTGCTGCATCGGACCTCTGAGCGTAAGTTAATAACAGGCCTCTTGTGGGTCATCGCCAATAGGAGCTCACATCAGCAGCTGGAGGAGGAGTTGCTGGCACAACTGCCGCGACGCCAGCTAACGTTGCAGCTGTAATCCCTGCTGCCCCATCAGCAGCAACAGGAGGTAGTCCTCCCTTTGGCGCCGCCTGAGTTTCCCCGTCATTGCCACCAAGGTCCACACCTACCCCTTGACCAGGGAAGCTGCGCAGATGGGCAGCCGGAAATTGAAGTGGGGCACCTGGCTAGTGCTGCGGCAAGCTGGTTACGATGATTCTAGTGAAGGAGGAACGACGCAAACCAACTAACGAACCTGATCAGACGCTCATTGACAAAAAAAATTGGCGAACCAAATCTGATCTTACATTGAGATAGGGGTAAGACACAGGACATGCAAGCCCTGCTTCTCAAGAGTATCAACTGTTACAGGACATTGCTGTTCTGCACAGCTCCTTGTCTTGCTCGTACACAAGCAATGCAGCTTAACATGATTGACTTGGAGCTCTAATTCAAAGCAGCTCAGCTTTGCTATTTGTCACTGTATCTCCAAATGTACGCCTCAAGTGACTGTAGCAGGGCAGGCAGATTCGCCCCCGGGTGGACCCTCACCTGGAGCCCAGCAGCGCGCTGATGTGCTTGTACCACCGTGCCGCATTGACGTACTCGCTTGGCACGCCCTTGAGCACGCTGTACACCGCGAGGTCGTCTCTGGAAGCCTGGTACCTGTGCAGAGCCCGGCTGGGACGGTGTCAGGCCTGCCATTCATCATATGCACACCATTGGCGAGGTCCACGCAGTCGACCTCAGGCCAGTACTTAGTGACGTCGAGATCGTTTGACATCGTCAAGTCAGTGTAAGCGATGAGATGAGGCAGCGCCGTTTTGCGATCGACCAATGCAGTAGCTTGTGAGCAGGGCCAGCAGCCCTAGTACAGCACTCAGGGCCAAATATATAACGACTTGAGCAAGGCCGTCCATCTCAGGGAGACTCGCGGTCGCGCCGACGAGCTGCGGCGAGCGCAGCCCTGCGGCGTGCGCGGGGCGGCCGAGCGGGTGGCCAGCAATGGCGGAGGGGTTAGAGGACAGCCGGCCTCACCCGGTGATGTAGCTGCGCGTGAGCAGGTACTCGTCCAGCGCCTTGAGGCCTTCGGGAGACGAGAGGTTGCGGAAGGACGGAGGCGCCGGGGCGGCGGCCATGGCGGCGGCGGCGGTGGCGACGGCGGCGGCGGCGGCGACAGTCGGAAGCCCGCAGGCAGTGGCGGCAGCGGCAGGCTCTGATTGGCGTCCAGGATGTAGTCGCGATTGTTGTAGGGCGCTACGCCATGGGCGTCCAGCGTGTGCGTCCAGGCGGCTCGAGGGAATAGCACGTGATTTGCACCAGGGCCAGTCGACTCGTACTCCGCAAAGTAGGCGGTCGGCCGCCGTGATGTGTCGTTGCCCCAGTCCAGCCACGCCTGTGCAGCATGGTGGAGGTGAATAAGNGCTCAGTAACCACGAGTCAGCACATAGAGGTCGCTAGCTGACGCTCGAATACCGGACGGCAATTGACTAGCTCTTGTGCCAGCAGCTAAGGCTCGACCAGCTTTCTGATGCAGAGCATACGCCTGAGCTCGTTGCAGACAGGTTGACACTCGACGTCGCAGAAATGACAGATAGGCTGCCGGCATACCCGGGGAGGGGCGCGCGGTGATGGAGTGTGGGCTGTTGCGGCGAGGGAAGGCAGCTCCCATCTGAATTCCCAATCAAAAGTGGTGTGTGTAGTGTAGGTGAACTGCGCCCGTCGCTTAGGCTTTTGGGCTTCCACCGTCTGCGCCTCTCCCCCGTCGCCGCAGCGGGCAGGCCATCCCGGGCGCGGGCGCGCCGCGTGCGGAGCCGTCGGCGGCGGCGGCGGCCCTGCAGGAGGCGTGGCGCGGCCGCCTGCCGGAGGCTGTGACAGCCACCGCCGGGAGATTGGCGTTCGCTCGTGAAGCCGGCTTCGCATTTGACGACTCTGCCTATCACAACGGCCGCCGCGAGCTGTCGTGGCGCGGAGAGGTCTTGCCACCCGCCTCCATGGCTCGCAAGGAGCCCGAGGATGATGTTGGACGTCCTGCAAGAACCTCTGGGGCCACCCCGGAGGCCGTCGCCGCAGCGCGGCCGGAAGCAGAGGATGAGGAGGATCCGGAGGAGATGGCAGCTCTGGAGCGCGGAGAGGACGGCGCCGAGGACGACGCGCCGGGCACCGATCCCCCGACGCCGTTGATGGAGGCCGACGGCGACGACGCTGCCGACGAGGAAGATGGCGACAGCGACGAGCTCCCAGAGGTAGCCTGCAGTGGCGGACAACCCCTACTGAAGGACTTGCAATTCTCTCATGACCTCTTTGCCAAGCTTCGTCAGGAGCTTCGTGGACAGCAGAGTCGCTGAAGATGGAGTGGTGGATGTCTGCGCAGGGCATGCGATCCCCGTCCAAGCGGGAGGTTGCGAGGCGGGAGCGTGAGAAGCTGCGCGAGATCAAGAAGCGTAAGAAGGATGAGCTGGAGAGCTTCCTGACCAAGCAAAATGAGAGCATAGAAGCTGATACGGTGAGTACTATCGCCAGCTCACTGCGATCCTGTGGATCGTGTGTGCACACTACCGCTACTAGTCGCCATTGTCCTGGAAGCCACATGCTCCATCTTCCAGCATCCTCTCTTGCGCATCCTTTTTCCCTTGTTCAGGGGCTTGTCAAACGCAGCACTGGCACATTCTAAGCTTCACTGAGAGGATCTGTGAGGAGCCTGACATCCGCTTACCAATCAAGAGGTCCTTGTGCGTCAGCTTCGGTGGTGTGGGAGTTCAGTCACATACATGCGCGCTAGGAGTAGGCAACAGCTGCCTCATCGAATGACTTTGTGTCATGGGGCTTGAGGCTGGGTAGACGGACAAGGCAAAAGGCAGACTGAAGTTCCTCCTGGCTCAGACGGAAATCTTTGCTCACTTTGCTCAAGGTGCCAAGGGTGCAGCCACAGTTCCCAAGAGCAAGGGCAGGTTCGTTATGACTTTCCACAGACGTTTGGCTGTGCGGCGATAGTGAGTGCTAAGGGTTCAGCGAGGTGCCTGGTGCAGACAGTCCATCTTCTTCGTCTGCCTCTCTTGGACAAGCTGGTCAGCTGACAGCTGTCAGGTGCTCCACATTTCGGAGTGACTACTTAGATTACCACGTTGACATTGCAGAGGTAGGCACAGCTCTAAAATGACGGAGGCTGAGGAAGATGAGGAGTATTTGAAGGAGGAAGAGGAAGCTCTAGGGGATGCTGGAAGCGGAGGCACAAGGCTTCTCGTGCAACCCTCTTGTGAGATATCAGAGAGCCCTCTTGGCACATACTTAGTCTGGGATAGTCACTGAAGTTGACGCCTGCCTTGTGAAATGCTTTTGCAGCATATTCTTGTTGTGTGGCTCATTGTTTCAGGCAATCAGCCTACTTGGTATGCCCCTTGTTCTTCTTATTGTAATGAGCTCTGAAGCTTACTCATAAGCTCTGAAGGTCTGAAGTTCGTCAGCACAAGGGCTTAACTAGAAGACCTATGGCATTTGACTCTGTTGCTGAGATGCAGGTATACAGGGCAAGATGAGAGATTATCAACTGGCTGGCCTAAATTGGTTGATTCGTCTGTATGAAAATGGCATCAATGGCATTCTGGCCGACGAAATGGTAAGCTTCTCACAGGGTCTACGGAATCTGGTGCAAAAGAAGGACATGTGTCCAGTTAATGCCTGGCACTGCTATACTGCAAGTTAAGATCATGTCCAGCCTACGTTGCAGCAAGAAGGTTGACAACGACTCTGATGAATTAGACCAGCGGTCCCTTCATAGGACCGGGCAGCTGAAATATCTCAGCACTATGACCAGCGGCCAATGCTTTGCTATCCTTACATCTGTCCACAAGTTGAAGGACAACTGGTCGTTCAATTCTCAGGGACTTGGGAAAACCCTGCAAACGATCTCGCTGTTGGGTTACCTACATGAGTTCCGCGGCATCTCTGGACCTCACATGGTAGTTGCTCCAAAGTCTACCTTGGGCAACTGGATTAACGAGTTCAAGCGATTTTGTCCGTCATTGAGAGTCTTCAAACTTCATGGCAATCAGGAGGACCGAGTAAGTATCAGCTTTGAGCAGGGTGGAAGGCTAAATCATACTCATTAACGCCACGGAGTAATAGGTCATGGAAGTGAAGGAGGTTGTATGCTTAAGCCTTCAGCAACTTGCCTCCCTGAATTTCTTGTATCGTGACAAGCTGTACTCCCTGACGCTTCATCACAAGTCTATCCAATGGCTATCTGAGTAAGTTGTGTACTGATGCAGGCCTACCAGAGAGACAATCTCTTACAGCCAGGCAATTTTGATGTGGTCGTGACCAGCTTTGAGATGGCAATTAAAGAAAAAGGTGCTTTCAAGAAATTCTCCTGGCGGTACATCATCATTGATGAAGCGCATCGCATCAAAAATGAAAATTCTATTCTGGCAAAGACAATGCGCATTTACAGTACAAATTACAGACTCCTGATTACTGGTACTCCTCTCCAGGTACTAGTCATTCTAGTACGAATGTAGTGCATTTGAGACTTCATTACTGCTGTCAGAAAGGAAGACTTAGGAAGCCTCTGCATGGGAATGCTAACTGTGTGAGCACATTCTATCAGTCAGCAAGGACAAGTCACCATGACTTAGCACTCATTTTGTTTGCACCGAGCTTATGTAAAAGTTTGCATGTTGCAGAATAATCTTCATGAGCTATGGGCTCTCCTCAACTTCCTTCTCCCGGAAATCTTCAGCTCAGCTGAGGCCTTTGATGAGTGGTTTCAAATGTCTGGCGAAAGTGATCAGCAAGAAGTAGTTCAACAACTTCACAAGGTCTCCTCCACTGAGTTCACCAGACACGTTGTGTGTTAGTGATCATGCTATTGTCCGCTTTAGCCTAGATGGTCGTTTCGTTTCTTTGTGCTTGCTCGTCAGTAAGTCCTTGACAAGGCCTTTCACAGCTTCTCAACAAAGTGTTCATATGATGTCCTAGTTGCTTGCAAGGCTTTGTGGTCAACAGCGGTCTTGAATTATGCATCACGTAAGTTCCGAAGGTCAGCACAAGTTGGAAATAAAGACATCTGCTAATGCAGGCCAAATAGTCAGTCCACACAATTTGCCTTGAGCATAGTACTGTAGTCTGACTCACTACTAGACTTTTGTGCAAGCAGGTCTTGCGGCCATTCCTCCTGAGGAGACTGAAAAGTGATGTCGAGAGGGGCCTGCCGCCCAAGAAGGAGACCATTCTGAAGGTTGGCATGTCAGAGATGCAGAAGAGCTACTACCGTGCTCTTCTGCAGAAGGATATTGATGTTATAAACAGTGGCGGTGAACGCTCTCGACTGCTGAATATCGCCATGCAACTGCGGAAGTGCTGCAACCATCCCTACCTTTTCCAGGGAGCAGAACCAGGCCCCCCTTACACAACAGGCGATCACCTTGTCGAAAATGCAGGTATGACGTACATGTCGTTTTCTTGGGCAGCTCATTGAAATCCAACAGTACCTGCAGTCCTCTTCTCCAGGGACGACTGACGTCACCAAGCTACCTACCAAGTTGAAGCTCACCATTGATACTTTCACATTCAATTGAGTGTACTGCACGCCTGTAAATGCTTTTGCAGGCAAGATGGTCCTGCTGGACAAATTGCTGCCCAAGTTGAAGTTGCGGGACTCTCGCGTTCTCATCTTTTCTCAGGTATGCTTGTTACTTTGTCGGGCCTGCTGCGTGAACCTCGCAAGTCAGGTCTATCCCGCACTCACAATCCACTACCAAAGTCAATAAGTTGGTGCGCTGTGGTTCTATCGGCGTGCAGATGACACGGTTGCTGGACATCCTAGAGGACTACCTGCTTTACAGGAACTACCTCTACTGCAGGATAGACGGCAATACTGGTGGCGATGAGAGAGAGAGCGCAATTGAGGCTTTCAATCGCGAGGACAGCGACAGATTCGTTTTCTTGCTGTCTACGCGAGCTGGAGGCCTTGGCATCAACCTTGCAACTGCTGATGTGGTTGTCATCTACGACAGCGATTGGTGTGTAAAATGCAAAACAGGCCAACTGCTTGCAACTATTGATCACAGCTGCATTCATCAGTTGTTGAAATTTGGACGTTCTTACATAAACAGAGCCTCATTGTAGCCTTGCAAGCCTGCGCATGGACCTCTCAAACTGCAAGCAAATGCAGGAGCAGAGATATTGACAGACTAATCTAACACCGTTGACACTCTGAGCAGGAACCCGCAGGTAGACTTGCAGGCTATGGACAGAGCTCATCGAATTGGCCAAAAGAAAGAGGTCCAAGTCTTCCGGTTCTGTACGGAGGTACGTCTCGCTGCCATTTGATGAGCTCATACTTGTCGAGAAACTTATGCACAACCATGGCTTAGTAAGTCCTGCTTGTTGAATAGTCTTGAGCAGCTTCCTTTCTTTTAGCAGGAACACAGAGTTGATATGTGATCCTTGCATCAAGTACAATACTGATGTTGCATATTCTTGACCAGTACAGTATACAATTGAAGAAAAAGTCATTGAACGAGCTTATAAGAAACTGGCGCTGGATGCTCTTGTCATCCAACAGGGCCGTCTAGCAGAACAGAAAGGTGGGGTACTGTTGCAAGCAGTAGCATGAAGATTACTCGCACGTTGCCAGTGAATCCAGGTGTGATGCTGTCATGCAAGAAGGAGGCATACGTTGTGAATTCTATAAGTCATATGTTGCAGGGGCAGGTAGACACGTTCTCTATCTCGATTCAACTGATAGATCGGCCAACTGCCATATCTTTCTGCTATACATGGCAATGAGCTCACCTTCAACACGCGGTCACCTGTGTGCAGCTGTTAACAAGGATGAGCTTCTCCAGATGGTGAGATACGGTGCAGAGAAGGTCTTCAGCAGCAAGGACAGCACGATCACGGATGATGACATTGATCGCATCATAGCCAGGGGAGAGGAGTCCACCAAGGAGCTGGATCAGAAGATGAAGAAGTTCACTGAGGACGCCATCCAATTCAAGATGGATGATAGTATGCTCTTCTTACACTACTCAGACATGCAGTTTATATGAGACAGTCGAAAGTGAGCTACATGTGCGTGGCACTAACAGTTGGCTCTCACTTTCGGGAGAATATTCACTTTTGCTTTTTGCACGGGTACTTATTTCCATCTCTTTCCTGTGTTGCACAGCGTCGAGCTTGTACAACTTTGGAGAAACTCAGGAAGAGAAGGTAGATAGAAGCTCCCTTGGAAGCTGTTCGACTCCCACCTTTATTTGCATATGGACCTATGAACCTATGAAGTGGCTTTTGCTGCAAATTTAATACCTTCATGTCCATTCTCTTGCAGGATGAGAAGGGAGACTTGAAAAAAATGATAGCTGACAATTGGATAGAGCCTCCAAAACGTGAACGGAAGCGCAAGTAAGTCGGTGATCCCGTCAACCTATGGCTGACATCCTGGCGGCAAGCAAAGGGTTCAGGAGCGATGTTGGCTTAGTAGGAGTGGCTGTGTGGTTGTGAAGCAAGATCAGGTCTTCTGCTGGAGCTTCTCTTGGTGCTGGTGCGAATGTGCCTACGTTGGCACCTACATAACTCACGAGTTGCGGTGAAATCTGTGCAGTTACTCTGAAGCAGACTACTACCGACAGGCAATGAGGTCCCACCAAGGGCCAAGTAGACCTAGGGAGCCAAGGATGCCCCGCATGCCTGCGTTACACGACTTCCAATTCTTCAACACAAGAAGGCTAGCAGAGATCCATGAGAAGGAGATTCGCTATCTAGTGGTGGGTTTGATTCTCAGATGGTATATGTTGATGGTCGTTCTCAGTCTGCAATGCTGTTCTCCTTGATCATGTTCAAAACAGCAACAGCAGGTACAAAGTTCAATATCAGCTACTTGCATGGATCAAATTGCAGTTGTTGTTGGAGCTGAGCATGACTGTCGCAAATTGGCCGGTTTGCTGCCTGTCAGGCTTCCAAGCAGCAGGCAAAGGATGAAAAGACCGACGAGCCCAAAGAAGAAGGTACAATTCAGTCCTTGTGATATTACTTTTACTTGATAGTTAATGGTAGACATAGAGAATGCTCGTCTGTCTTGGTCGACCAACCTCAGTTAGCTAACACAGTGGCTAATTAAGGTTGGGCTTGACTTTGACTTTGCCAGATGAAATGGGAGGATGTCTCACTCCAGAGGAGCAGCAAGAGAAGGATGAGCTTCTCTCTGAGGTCTGCTCTGCATCATCTTGACCTACCTCTCGTCATCTGTAGGATCGTACTAAATGATTGATGTGGATGTACTGTTGCCACCAGGGCCTTGGGCTCGTCCATGCAGCCTTAGGCATGTCCAAGACATGTCCAAGACATGTCTGAAACACTGAAGCATGTGTACAAGAAATATTCTTTGCAGGGGTTCAAGGAATGGACAAAGCGAGACTTCAATGCATTTGTGCGAGCTTGCGAGAAGTATGGAAGGAAGGACTTGAGGAGCATTGCCACAGAAGTGGAGGGCAAGACTGAGGCTGAAGTAGCAGCATACTGCCGAGTATTTTGGACACGTTACAAGGAATTGAACGGTATGATAAGCTATATTGTCAGCATGTCATGTTATACTCTCTGAACTTATGTTCGCCTGGTATCCTTGTCTCCCATGTACTTCTGAGTAGTGACATACCAAGCCAACTCCTCACTGGCGAGGTCCTGACATGCAGATTGGGAGAGGATAATAAAGAACATTGAAAAGGGAGAAGCGCGTATTGTTCGGAAGGACGAGATAATGAGAGGACTAGGAAAGAAGCTAGACCGATATCGCAACCCCTGGTACGAGTTAAAGATCCAGTATGGTCAGAACAAGGGAAAGCAGTGGACGGAGGAGTGCGACAGATTTTTGGTGAGTTTGAATTTTCATTCATATGAACCTTCATATTTTCCACTGATAGTCCAGATCAAAGTACTCGTATCACCAGATCTGTACGTTTCAAGTTATTGTTCTTACACCTGCTTATTGTTCCCTAAACTGCATCAGTCGGTTGTTGCTTATAAAGCTAAAAGGTGCATTCATCATCAAATTGCACTTCTCAGTGCCAGTGTCCATCACTGCGTAGTAGCTGTTTGCCTGCAATGCCTTCAAGCTTGTTGTCATGACGCTCACGCTAGAATTACGATTCATCTATTGATTCCTTGCAATCTCCACTTGTGAGCACCAGATCTCATTCTCAGCAACCTGAATTCTGACTCACTTGTTGGCAGTTGTGCATGATGCACCGACTGGGATATGGCTGCTGGGATGAGCTGAAAGCGGAGCTGCGAAAGTCTGCCATCTTCCGCTTTGATTGGTTCGTGAAGTCCAGAAATCCTATGGAAATAGCCAGGCGATGCGATACTCTGATCAGATTGGTGGAACGCGAGAACCAGGAGACAGAAGAGCGGGAGAGGCAGGTGAAGAAAGAGCAGAGGAAGCTGGCCAAGGTAATTGTCTCCCACGATTCTGCAGCACAAACCTTTGCTTAGACAGCCCTGCACAGAGATGCACCACACAGAGGTGCCTCACACCATCTTGTCCAAACAAGCACGACATGGCATTGTGAAGCTGCGACAACTATATAGTTTACCAGCTATATATTGGATCTCTTGGTGCAGGGTCCATTAGTAGGTGCAAGAAGCTCAACCCCGGTCAAGAGCCGACCTCCACTGAGTGGTAGCGAAAGCTCCAAGAAGAGCCTTTCTTTGACAAAGAGGAAGCAGGGCACTTTGGATCTTTATGTCACAACAGCGGTGAGCATGACATGCTTGAGAAATTTGGGTTGCAACTTGAGTTGCGGCAGTGTAGGTTATGGCGCATCCAGGTTGTCCTGAATTAACAGCTGCTAGTGCTGCTCGTACAGCAAGTGCACCTTGGGAGTGCGTGAGTGCCAATGCTATATCATAGTGAAATGAAGAACGTTAGTGTCTTCTCGAGCCTAGTAGCTGGTTCTCAAAGTAGGTCCTTATATAGGCATGAAATGCAGGGCAAGGGCAGACTCTCATCACTAATATTCTCATATGCTTCCATTGTGCAGCAGAAGAGGAAAAAGCAATAGCTGCTGTTGGAGCTGCTAGGTCAACCTCTTCTTGTAAGTTGCTAGATAGCTTGTAGATTACGCGGCTTTACTGATGGACGCCAACAACCATCAGCGAGCAGGCCATTGGAGAGATTCCCTCGCTTTGGGAAGACACTGTTAGTAATGCAACATTTAGTCCCCCCAGAAGGTGCTGTGCCCTGCCAACATAGGCAGGCTTACAGTGTGAAGGTCAGTCTTGCACGGTACAGCTGTGCATCTGTGGCCTGGACTTCCCTGGCACGACAAAGCAGGCCAGACAGGGCGTCCTGACTTGTGCAGTTGGCCAGGAGCTCTTGGGGCCCTGCGAGATGGGTCCCTGCTCGGTCAGCTGACGGAAGGGCCACCTTTCTCCTGCTGAGTAGGGGTTTCTGAGCGGTCATCCTTCGTCACCGATCGGTCCTCTCCGTCATATATGCCATCTGACAAATCTGGACCTTCTCATTCTTTTGTGGGCCGGCCCTTTACAGCCCCTGGCCCGTTTAACAAGCTGCATCGTCCTTACTGGCAGATCGCTTCTTCTTTTGCTGCCCTTTAACAACCCTCGCCCCCTTGATGAGCTGCTTATTCTCAGAGCCACGGACTCTGTTTGGTAAAGCGCCAATCTCAGATGTGGGTGGCGGCTTTTGGGCTTTGGGCAGTCGAACTGTCAGATTGCCCACTCTCCTGGGGAGAGGGGAGGTGCACGTTGCAGATGAGAAATTTGGGAGGCCGGATCAAGCCAACGCACTGTTCAGGCAAAATCTAGTGCAAAGAGTGGGGCTCGCTAGGCCACTGGATTCTGTGGTGTTGCGCCGGCTCCCCAAGTCAGCCTGTCAGATCTGCATGTACTCACTCGTGGGCAACGAAGTCCCCATGCAGCCGGCAGTTCGCACAGGCTCCTTAGGCCCCCGTGATATAGGGCTTCGCTTTGTGTAGCCCTAGGGTTTTACGAAGTTTGCCTGAACTGTGAAATGGCTTGACTTGGCCTCCCCTTTTCGTCAAGGTGCACCGTTCTCTCCCTGCGGGGTGGTCGCCCACTCGGGTCCCCCGCTTGGTGGCTCTCCGCCGTCTTGCGCGCCATTGGTTGCTGGTTGGTAGTACGCCCACAAGGCCACAATAGTGGCCACCTTTTGTGATACTTGCGCTGTTGTGTTGAAGAAGAAGTGGCACTCCCAATGGGGGCAAGGGCTGCGAAATGCCAGCCCAAAAAGAGTTGACAAAGGTTCGGAAGAAAGGGCTCGCCCAGTGAGGATTGGGGCCTACGAGCGTGTAGCAGCTACAAAGGGGTCAAGGTGTTCAGCGCTTTCCAGCTTCAACGCCGCCGATTGGCTCGCCCAGTTATTCCGAATGCGCCTGGCGGTCTCGTTCTAACGCTCCCTAGCCCACGCCGTCCACACGCGAGCAGGCCGTGCTATGGCTGCTGCCTCTGGGTCTCGGCTGAGTGTCTCTTTCCCTGCAGCGAGCTACTCTGACTTGATGTTGCTTACTCGCGGGTACTGAGATTCCCTCTGCATCGTCTCGTGTTTTGTAGTGTAGTCCTTTTTCCGCACCTTTTTCTTTGGCTTTGGAGATTGTCCATTCTTTTTGGGCTGGCTTTGCCAGCCCCTCGGCTCTATGGGCGAGCACTTCTTTCTTCTTTCCCTTCGGACCTTGTCCACTCTTCTCGGGCTGCCTGTCACAGCCCTTGCCCCCATTGGGAGAGAAAGAAAGAAGTGGCACTCCAAATGGGAGCAAGGGCTGTGATAAGCCACCCCAAAAGAATTGACAAGGGTTCGGAAGGGCCGACAAGCGTTTAGCAGCTACAGAGAGGCCTGAAGATGTCATGGCAGCACAGGGGGAGGATGGATCACTCAGTAGTTACGAGTGAGGAGCCGCATTGGGCGTGCCACTCCTCTCTATACTCCAGTCTCGTCTGGCCCACCCCGCGGGCTCGTGGCGGTGCGGCACAACGGCCACCACGTTCCGCGCACCGTCTCAGGTCTCGCTTCTCCAGCCCCTTATCCCCAATCCCCTTCTCTCTTTGACGAATACTGCACTGGCTGGCTATGGCCTCCTTTTCGTTTCACCGCCTTGCCAACCCCCCGGGGCGCTCGAGCGCCTGAGCGCCGCCGGGCGCGCATGCCGCCGCCTGCCAAGGCACGGCGCGCACCTGCGCGGCGCGCTCCTCGGAGCTCGCCGCGCACAGTGCCGCCCGCAGCGCGGCCCCCAGCTGGCGGGGTCCCTCATGCCACGCCGTGCGCCGCGGCGGCCACGGCGGTGGCGAGGGAGGATACGGCACCTAGGCAGCTTGCACAGCCTCGTGCGGGGGACATGGGTCCGGCTGCCCAGCCCACAAGCTGGCGCGGCCGGCTGCGATCAAACCCTCGGCTCACTTGTGCCGGGGAGGCAACCGCACTGGCGGCCATTGCGAGAGCAGTGCACCGGAGCTCCAGGAGCTGCTGCGCTACGCGCTCATCCCAGGCCCCACCAGGCCCAGGGATGGACGAGACGGCTGTCCCAACCACGGCCCCAACATCATCCGAGATTGCCATGGAGGAGGACAACATGGAGAGGGGCACAGGACCCCCTCCCCCAGTATCCTCTCCCACTGCTTCTCATGCTGCTCTACTCACGGGCTTCGAGCCCCACCCACAACCAACGCCGTGCACCTCC
>WELB01000095.1:311229-351676 GCA_009602725.1 Spirogloea muscicola
TGTCTGCAACGAGCTCAGGCGTATGCTCTGCATCAGAAAGCTGGTCGAGCCTTAGCTGCTGGCACAAGAGCTAGTCAATTGCCGTCCGGTATTCGAGCGTCAGCTAGCGACCTCTATGTGCTGACTCGTGGTTACTGAGCGGGTCAGCTTAGCAGCAGGTGACGTACATTTGTCCAATGTGCTTGCCTTTGTACTTGGCCACACATGGCCTCCACATCTCTTAATATACACGCATTTCCATTGGGAGTGCCACTTCTTTCTCTCTTCAGTAAGTACGAGTGAGGAGCCTCAGATCCGACAGACTAGCTGCCGGGAAGCTATCACCCTGACGAAAGCCAGCGCCCGCAGCGAGAGCACGGCCAGCTCGCAGATGCAGAGCGTGGGCCATGGACCGCTGCAGGGATACAGAGAGGCGCATCCGATATACCTGAGCCCACGAGCCCGCGGCGTTGAAGTCGGCTGGCTCGCTGCGTCTGCGGGACACAGCCCGCCGCGCAAGCCTAGCCAACAGGTCAAGCCACTGGGACCCAAGAGCCCCGTGCACGTCCACCGCCAAGGGGACGAACTCGTCGGCCGGTGGGTGGTCGGAGTGCTTGGCCGCCTTGCAGCGAGCGGCCTTCGAGGCAGCGTGGCCGGCCCGCGAGGCAGAGAGCCCCAGGTTGGAGCGGTCAACCACATCCTGGAAGGACGCCCTTCGCTGACGTAGTCACTACTGATGTGGTCGACCGCTCCAACCCGGGGCTCTCTGCCTCGCGGGCAGGCCATGCTGCGGCGAAGGCCGCTCGCAGCAAGGCGGCCAAGCACTCCGACCACCAGCCTACAGATGAGTTCGTCCCCTTGGCGGTGGACGTGCACGGGGCTCTCGGGTCCCAGTGGCTCGACCTGCTGGCCCGGCTTGCGCGGCGTGCCGTGTCCCGCAGGCGCGGCGAGCCGGCTGACTTCAACGCAGCTGGCTCGTGGGCTCAGGTGTACCGGATGAGATTGTCAGTGTCCCTCCAGCGATCCATGGCCCATGCTCTACATCTGCGTGCTGGCCGTGCTCTCGCTGCGGCCTCTGGCTTTCGGCAGGGGGATAGTTTTCCGGCAGCTAGTCTGTCGGATCTGCGGCTCTGTCGTGCTATATCCTGTCGACTGCCTATTTGTGTCGATCTGACTAGGACAGCTGACTGGGCTTCACTCGTGGCCTTACTAGGCTGACTCATTCACTTCGGTGGGTGATTCACGCTGAGGATGAAGGACCACTTTTCTCTCTATGTGGCTCCTAGGCTGGGTCATACACTTTTGTGTGTGATTCACGCGAACAATGGAGGACCACCCATCTTTGATTCTCTCTTTCGGCGACACCAACGACATCGACCGCTCCTCAATGTGGACGACAACAACAACATCGACCGCTCATCAAATGCGGACGACTACAACAACGGAGCGACTACAAGGGCCCAGGCCCACACGCGACGCCGACCGTCAGAAGACCGTTCGAGGCGCAGCGAGGGAAGCCCATCTGAAGGTACCTCAACCACCCACGAGACCGTGAAGGTGGGCGCTACCGAAGCGGTGGCGGGGCGATCGTGGAACGGACGGCTGAAGATGACCATCCTTCGGTCGAGCCAGCCCCTGCGACGGATGACGGCCCACGACAGCCGACCATCCAGCTTAGCCAACCAGCGTAGCCAACGGCCGCACCTGTGGCCTATCAGGTAGCGCTAGGGTTTCGCCGCGCCCGGCCCAAGTCGGGGCGAGCAGCCCTTGCAAAGCAGTCCGCCTTGCAAGTTTCACCCTCTTGCCGCGAGCCACGCCTGCGCCAACGCCGCGCCATAGAAGCGTAGAGCCTAGGGCAGGAGCCGCAGCAGCTAGTGAGCCGAAGCACGGACCCGTGTCCCGACTACGAGAAGTCGAGGTGATTCTGTGGTGAGCAGCCTTGTGTGTTGTGCCGTGTATCACCAGCTTTACACTAACTTGAGCACTAGTACTCAGATCGCATCAGCTAAGGCTGTGCATTGAGGCCTAGTGGCGTCATCATCGATTGCATTTACTGACCAAACTACAGGTTCTGATTTGGACAATTCTGTACTTCCTTCTTATGTTGTGAGACTATTACAATTCTCAATGTTGGCCTGTCATTGGACTGTTTCCTTTCAGTTTGGCCAACAGGATCGACACTTCCTTTCGGTTTGTTACCTGTGTAGTCTGGCACGTCAGTGTTTGTCTTTATTCTAGACCTATCGACGCCATTGCGCAATCGACGCCATCTCGCATGACAGCTCCTCACTCGTCACTACTGAGTGATCCATCCTCCCCCTGTGCTGACGTGACATTTTCAGGCCCCTCTGTAGCTGCTAAACGCTTGTCGGCCCCTCCGAACCCTTGTCAATTCTTTTTGGGCTGGCTTTTCACAGCCCTTGCCCCCATTTGGAGTGCCCCTTCTTTCGCTGAGCTCGAGGGGGCTAAGTTCAGCAATTACACGGATACAGCTCCCTTGATGTAAGGCAATGGCCGTAGGACAGAAGAAGAAGTGGCACTCCCAATGGGGGCAAGGGCTGTACAAAGCCAGCCCGAACAGAATTGACAAGTTCGAAGGGGCCAAATGACGGAGGGGCCTAAAGCGCTTAGCAGCGACGAAGGGGCCTGAAGATGCTACATCAAAACGGGGGGAGGATGGAACTTTCAGTAGTTACGAGTGAGGAGTTTCAAATCCGACAGACTAGCTGCCGGAAAACTAGCCTAAAGTAGGACAGTCTTTCCCAGTAGAAGACAGCTCTTCCAAATCACGGCAGTGGCTGTGGGTGGCCAGCCCAGTGAAGGAATGAACTAAAGTTTAATAGGCCAGACACAAGCGCTATAGCACACAGCGACTCAAGCAGCCATTGGGTGCTCAATAGTCCCTGTAAGAGGCCAGCTCAAAGGGATGTGCAAGGTCCACAATGCCCGGAACTTGACTTGCGAACGCCGGCTGAAGGGGGACTTCAGTAAGCGCAAGTGAGCGCGAGCAGATCCGACAGGCTAAATTGCGGACTGAAGTATATGACGTCATGACGTTGGCATTGATGCATGAGACCTTTTTGTTTACTAACGTAGCGGACACACATTAACAAATTTGGCCAGAGGACAGTGAGCCTCAATACCTCAAGACAGTTCTCAGAAATTATGTCCTCAGGTGCTGCACAAATCAGGCTGGCAAATAGTCAACACATATGTAGCAAATACAAAAGTGCTCGTCCGTCTGTGCCCGATGCAGATATTCCAAAATTTGACATGTTAATTCGCAAAAATGGCCCATCATTTAGGGCACACTTCGTTCATCGACCGTGGCTGTTGAAGGATCCATGCCAACGATTGAGGAGGATTGCCCAACAAGGACCACCTTATCTACTTCCAGTTCAGAAAGGCTTTCCTCCAGTTCATTTGCAGCTCCATTCTTGTCTGATGGGACATTGGGTACGCTTGAAGGTTCACCAGCCTTGTCTTCTCTCTCGGGAACGATATCAGCTCCTTCTTCAATCGGGCTAGCATAGGTAGCAGGATCTAACGACCTTGAAGTAGAGAAAGACACCTCAGGGGCAGGGCTAACATTTACTAAATGACCAACTTCGTCAACTGCGTGGCGCTCCTCCACACCTGTAGCCTCCTCAACAATTGGCCACTCTTGGTCCACGACCTTCTCTGTCATGCCACCATAATCTTGCGCAACATCCTCCGGAATCCCATTTGCCTGACTATCTATTGCTGGCGGCAAATCACCAACAGAACATTCTTGCGGCAGAAGTTGCTGCCCGATATCTCCTCGGCATTCCTGAGCAAGACTATCCTCATTCAAGGATGTCGAAGCAGCCACGGAGGAGTGTACGTTTGTGGAACATATCTCATTCTCCTCAGCAACAGGAGCTGCTGCAGCTACATCTCCACTCTCTGGTGTAGCATCATCAGCAGCTGTAAGCTTATCATCAGCAGCTGTAAGTTCTTCCTCGTCAGATGTCTGAGTCAGAGATGCTGTTGACGGGTGTGCCTCAAGGATATCTGGTTGCTGCTGCTGTTGCTCAAACAGAGCGCTTGTATGGGGCTGCAACCTATCCTGCTCAACCGAGACCCATGTAGATGGACCGTATGGCCCTGATGAGAAGTCATCCCAGTCCTCATCTCGGTCCCCCACGGTGTCCCTCACCTCTCCCTGTGCTGGCTCACCTTGCATATCTTGAGACAAATGATCGACATTATCTGCTGATTGGCCTGCAGCCGTAGTGTCTTCTGTGGAGGAATGCATGTTGCTGCCTTCCACTGTCGTCTGAAAGTCATCCCAGTCGTCGTCGATCTCTTGCTGCTCGGTCGCACCCTGCGGCCTTGCCTGAGAGGGTCCAGGCTCCACCTCGGAGGACACTTGGCCTGGGCTGTCTTGGGCTGCAACAGACGAAGCAGTCATAAGTCGAGGCTCCCCAGTTGCTGCTCTTGCTTCACTTGACACAGGTGCAGCCAGGGTTTGGGACTTATCCCCATCCTCCTGGACGTCCAAGCTCTGAACCTGCAAAGAAGCTGATGCGAGAGGGTCGCCTTCATTGCTCGACGTTGGAGCATAAGGGGACCTAAAGTCGTCCCACTCTTCCTCATCGCCTTCCTGGAAGTCCTTGACGTGGCTCTGCTTTGGAGCTGACGGGAGGGGGACTACTAATCTGAAGGGAGTTGTAGCTGCCGGGAGTGGTGGCTTCATGGCTGCAGTGGGCACTTTAGATTCCTGCTGGGGCACCGAGCTCCTGATCATTGCCTGCACCATGACAAATGGGCAGACTAGCTCACATCTCACCTCTGGGCTTGCAGTATCGTTGACGGTGGCATGCAGCCGCCTAGATATGACACATGCTAGTTTTGTTCCCACTTTACCACTATTTCCACCACGGGCATGACCTGGCAAAGTACCTGGAGCTCTCGCCGACTTTGTTCATCAAGTGAGGCCACCGCTGTTCGAAATTGTTGAGCAGCTGTTGGAGTTGCTACGAGGTGCGTCACCAGCTTCACGGCCAAGGATGCAAGGCCTGCCTGAGCCTGTCAGGAAACAGGAAGAGAAGCTGGAATCAATCACGCAATGACTCCCCCTTATCTTGCAGTACTGCTTGCAGCAGAGGGTATGATTAACAGTAGATGCCACGTAGCCAAATGAACACTAGCAAGACAAGTGGCACAGTCTAATGCCGTTGGAATACTGCTCAAAGACTAGCCTTGGTTGATCATGAAAGGGGTGAAGCACGCGTGTGAAGGTTGTGAAGGAGCAATTCACTTGGAGATAAGCAAGCAAGTATCGGCAACGTACCATTTCACTACCAGTTGACAGGCCTGACTGGCCTCCGGACACAGCGACCACACAGTGCAGAAGCAGCAGAAGTACAGCCACTTGTGCGTCCTCTCCTTCCACCAGACTATGCAAGAGCAGTAGTACCTTGAGGACCTCCCCCAACACTCCTGCGGTTGTGCTTCCAAGAGGCATCTACATTGCCAAGCCCGTCAATCAGGTACGGTGCAACGAGCTCGTGCAACTGTTGGGCTTGAAGACAGCACATGCCCAAGCAATAACAGCAACCTAGCTTAGCTTAAAACCAACAAGACTTTGGGGCAGGAAGAGTACAGCTCAATACAAACTCTAGATATGATGGGCATCTGTGCCAGCAGTCACACCTGCAAATAGTGAGGAGGCTCTCCAGTTCATGATTGCTTCATCTCTATAACAGGCACTATGGTCTGATGCAAAGCTTGGTACCTGACAGGCATTGTACACGAGCTCCACTGCTGACAACCCAAGAGCTTGTGTGCACAATAGAGACCACCTGTGCTTTGTGCCACGTGGAATTTCAGCAGATCCAGCTTGGAGCAAGGCTTTGAGTGCTTGCAACCCAGCCATCTGTACCTGCACAAACATATCCTTGTTTGTTCCAGTAAAGCAAGACCAGGAAGAGACAGGTATTGCACCACAGCTACGAGTGCTATAGCTTCAAAGGCATCCATGACAGACATGCCGTCTACAATTATTGCCCTTGACTGTTGTACAAAATACATAGCCACAACCTGTGTGCTTGGCGAGGTGAATGTCGAGAGAAAGCAGGCCACACATCTCCTATGAGCTATGTGGCTGAGGCTTCCAGTCTCTGTCTTCGTTGACGAAGTCAAGGAGGTTGCCAGCATCCCCATGGTTGTCAGAAGCACCGGCAGACGCGTTGCTACTTCACCATAGACATCAACTTGAGGCCGACTCCTCTCTGAAATGCTGGGCCGACGGAAGATGCCTGAGATGATGCGATCCACTGCTGCACCGAGGCTTTCCATCAAAGCACAGCAGACCTCCTCCTTCTGGCCTTCCCATCCATAGGGGCGCTCTTCCTTATCTGCGTAATCCACGAACTTTATGAAGCACATATGAAGAACACCAAGTAGAGCAATGTCAAGTGTGCATATGATGAGTCTGTTTCAGTGATACTCTTTGGCGAGAATGCATCGACAAAGGAGGTGGAGGAAGTGAAAGTGACAAGCAAATACCTGTATCTGAGGATGCAAGGTTGGCAAGGTTAATGATGAAGCTCTGTGCAGATGCCAAGTTGGCGATTGGGCCAACTTTCAAGGCCCTCAAGCTTGCGCAAAGTAATTGGGGCATCAACAAGCAGCGACCCTGGTGTGCAGCAACAGTTGTATCATTTGCCTGGACAAGCACTCATCAGGCAAGACGGCCAATCACAGTAGCAAGGTAGCGACAAATAGCATGTGAAAAGTTCTCAAAAGAGCACCATAGAAACCAGAATTTAAACCTGAGAGTCAAGCCGCATTGCAAATGTCTCCATAGCTTCATACATCCACAGGAGGAGAGTCTCATCTTCTGGTGTGCTAGGGGTGCTTGCACCCGGAAAACCATCACTGCAAAAATGAAAGCAGAGAAGTGGAAGCAGGAGAATGTACCGCTCAGGTGAAGAAGCACAGTGTGTGTTGATTAGCGTATAGAGTGACGCAAAAGCTTGCCACCTTGTCTGATGGCCATTCTGCAGAGTAGTAGGCAGCACTTCTGCAGCACTAGTCTCAAGATTTTTCACCTTCCCAAGCTTCTATGGAAGAAAGTCAATCCAATCTCTGCCGCTGCTAACGCCAGACTACGCTTCTTCCAGTATATGGATGGCACAGCAATGATGACCTGCAGAAGCATTAGTCATCCACACAAAACATCTGTGATCCTCAGATTCAATCACATTGCTCATGCTATGTTCTGACTGTGGCTTATATTTCTCGATTGCTGATTAAAATCACTAATCAGCTACAACACAGCACTCCACATACAATACCTGTTTGACAAGAAGAGCTGCAGCTTCTTTGATTTTGGCTGTGCGCTCGAGTTCCAAATCCTGCAAAATCTGGAGAGCACAAGCAACCACCATCCATCTTCATCCACAACTAGCTAATTTGCAGTGCCAAGCAGCAGTCAAAGTTGGTCAATATCTGGCCATGCTTATGCGACTGTTCTGGCAAATTGTGTGGGATAGAGCTTAGATATGTGGGATAGACAATCCTGCTTACCTCAAAGAGTTCCTGGCAAAGCTCTTGAGCGAGGAACTCTGGTGAGCAGAATGAGGGCGTGGTAAGACTCAGCAGGGCACGCAGGGCCAGCAGTTGAGAATCTTTGTCAGGAGGAGCAGCTTCAGCAAAACTTCCAAAGGTCCCATTGCCTGAAGCCGCAATACTCCCGAGTGTTGAGAGGGTCTCTGGAGTCTGCATGACAAGGACAGCTTACCCAGTCATGGTTTGAAGGAGGCAAAAGCACCTGGCATCACACATGGTCATTGAAAACAGTATATAATGCATAATAGACATAGAGCTTCGTAAGCCATGGCACAATCTGTCATTCTTGGGCACTGTTGGTAGAAGTACCTGCTGGACAGTATCCTCACAGAGGACCATCAGAGCCAAAGCCCATAGCTGATGGTAGTCAGCAGAGTCCAAGATCAAATTATAGGTGTCTACCACGTCAGTGCTGGCAGGACTACCCTTTGCATAAGCTCCTACTGTTATTGCTTCTAGCACAACGGGCCACGCTTCCTCCAAGTGTAACCGCACCGCGTCAGCTGCTGTTGGAGACTGAGTGCCCTGCAGAAATGGCTTATAGCCCATCTGTAGTGACAAAGGTAACTCATGAGAGACGTACTCAGACACAGTAGTAGACTGCGAGTCCAGCATGTGCTGTGCAATCAGACATCAAGCGCTGCTAGCACATGCCAACATACACAGCAGCTTTGACTGGCATGAGCTAGCCCAAAGAAGTTGTTGCACAGAATACCTCATGCGTGTCAAATCACTCTCCATATACACAAATACAGATGCTTAACAAGGATAGGCTATGATCTGAAAAGCTGACTATCTGGACTACCCACCTTAGAGGATGGCTGGATGTGAAAGGAAGCGTAGTCCTTGAGAATAGCCATCCAGCAGTCTTTGAGCAGCAAGGAATGCTTCAGTAACAATGGCAGCACAACTTTGGCATCTGTGCTTTGACGCTCTTGAGCAACCCCACTATCTGGGACATGCATTGAGCATTGAACATCCGACCCATGAAGTCCAGTCATCGCAAAGCACTTCACACTAGCAAGGGCCACCAAGAGACCGATCTGCACCTGAGTTCACAAGCGCAAAGAAAGTGGAGGAGGACGAGATGGCCTGATTTCAGATTCTTGTATCATGTATGAGAAGAACAGAGCCATGAAGTGGACGACTAGATTGCATAAGGCAGTTGATCAGGCATGTTGGAAACAAGTCATCTTCATAATTGATTGAGCAGCAGACTGGCGTGGTAACCCTTGTCTTTAGTCAGGATGAAGGCCATCAGACTCCCTTTGCACACACGCACACAAATAAATGCATCTCGCATTTCACGAAATTACAGCATTTTGCAGCTAAGCTACACCCTGAGCAACTTGCATAGCTGACTTGCCTTTGATCCAACCCACTCAGCAAATGAAGGATAGGCGAGCTTGTCCCACTCAATAAGCAGATTTGACATGAGTCCAACAAGCCGCTGAAGTACTCCTCTATTTCCACCTGATATGTCGGTCATGATCATCTATGCCAAAAAGCACAATTACATGAGAGGTAAGCATCTCCACCCAACGGCACAAGTTATGAGGCTGTCAGTATGACTAGCCTGTACGTATCAAACAGCAGACGAACTGAATGGGAATTACAGTCATGTATCATTGTATGTGCATTATCCAATGTATTGAAGCCTGGATGCTTGTAACTACTTTATGCTGAGTTGAGCTAGGGTCTGACCGCTGCCGCAAGCTTGGCTCCAGCCGACAGCAGCAGTGGTCCAGCGGAGGCATCAAAAGCTGTTCTCAGGGCAGAGAGTAGTTGTGCCTACAGAGACAACAAACCCTTAAGTTCCAGCAGGGTGCAGATTTCTTTCAAGAATATACTGTTGCAGCCTTGCCTTTCAGGAATATTTCATGCTTACCTCTACTTCTATGCTTACGTGCAATGGATGTCAACAATTACTGAGCCCATCTACATGACAACCTGCAATCTAGGGTGTCGCAATGACTATGGAGCAGCCAGCCTGTCAAATCATAATGTGCAAACAACAGTGACAATGAGACGCTTTACACGCAGTAAGTTTCACTTTGGTGGATGCAGTACCTGGTATTGCTCAAGAATGCTATGACCCTCAACGTCAGGATCTTGAGCTCTAGAAAACTGCAAGCATAGCAGAGTTGCAGCTTCAAGCTGCTCAGCAACAACCTAGGGAAGTACTCGATGCCTCAAACTGCCACATGCAGCAAGCTGCACCTATCCACACACTTCATCTATCCTCCACATGACAGTGCAAGCATTCAACCCCTCATGAAGGACACTGTGGAGTACTTACACAGAGAATCTGGGCATACTCTTACTGTGCTCACCTTTGAGAGTATTGTAGAAAGGGTGTATACACCTAGAGGTTTTACTCGCTCCATTGTCCCTGTTGCAACCTACAGTCCAAGTCCTTGAGAGAAAATTAACACCGGGCAACTTGACTAGCAGCCTTGTAAACCAACAGATTGTGCTGAAAGGCTTGTTTATGGCACTGGCGCATAAGGAAGCAGTGCCGTGAAGGCTACAGGTCATTGCTTCTGTAGGAGCCCTCCTCTTCTACAAGGCAAGTTGCACACAAAGGTAGATGTTTCAGTAACTACCTGGTATGCAAGGGCCACTAGCTCAGAAAGATGAAGGACGAGCCAGTCTGCCTGTAAAGCCTCATCTTCAGCTGAAGGGTCCACCAAGCTCTTCTCTTGGCGTGACTGGTGCTGCATACGCAGCTGGCGGGCCAGCATGAGGTCAGTGTGTGCTGGATGATCACCCACAGCGTTTGGGAGCCTGCTCAGGCACCTGCGAGAGGCAGGAATATGCACAGAGGTAAGTCAGTACGACTGTTCAGTGCGAACAAAGACAGGGATACTAATGACTTGGTGGTGAGATACGAATGCTACGCATACAAGCAGAAGTGCCATGCATTCCCTGACTCGGAGCAACAGTCATTTACTTGAACTAAGCAAGAGTGAGAAGATCTACTATGTTGACCTACTCTGCAGCAAACAGCCTAGTCTGGAATCTCGGTAGCTGGCCAGCTGCTTCAGTTGCTCCGCCTTCTATGGCAGCTTGGCTACCCTTGTTTGTTGACAGGTCTTCATCTACAGAGCGTGCAACCATGCTAGCTCCATCATCTGCCCTTGCAGCTTCCTGGCGAAACCCTTCACCACTAACATTACCGCCATTTGCATCACCTCCTGCTCTTCTGATTGTAGATATTGCCAGCACCTTAGGCAACAACCAAATAACACAAAGTGAGCAGGCTAAAGGAGCATCTTTGCTGACACATCTCAATACCGAGAGCAGGCTAGAGTAGCATCTGAGCTCACACAGAAAGCTAAAGCTACAACTCTCACACACAGACCAGCACCTGGAGCATTGCACTAAGTTACAGTCAAGTCAAGGCTAGTGGTTATGTGCAGGGAAGTCTGCGATAAGAGGATGTAAGGTCATCAAAACACCTTGTTGCCTGACATATTGCAGGTCATTGTTGACTCACCACGTTGCGGCAAATGTGAAGCCAGCGAGAGGGACATGTCGGGCCAGCAGCCTCCAAGAGCCTCTCAAGCGTCAGACGCACATCTCGTACTATTCTGAGACCACCATCCATGTCAGACGCACACGTGTATGCACGTATTACTTGCCCCATCAAGGTGGCACGCTGCTTGAGATGCCACTATGGTATTGCAATCACTACGGAAAGTGATAGAGGGCTTGACATTTGTTCACTGGCACTGGAACTCGAGAAAGTCCTCAATTTGACGCCAAAAATTGCACCAACTAGCCTGGTGACAAGCCTTTCATACCTTTCTTCCGTCTCAGTGTCCAGCATTGCAAAAAGGTGCTCCTCAATTGATTCCCTCACCATCACGACCTGTTAATTTAAGACGAATAGAAACCCAGTCATTAGCAACCTCGACACTAGGTTCAGCTCAATAAATAGAGCACAAGCACATGGCACGGAGCTCACCAGTAGCAGCAGCTGTGTATGCACTGACTGATGATTTTGGTGACTTTTATTTGTGTAAGTCACCACGTAGCGTGGTCAATACATACAGGATCTCGCTCTGCAAGGTGGCGAAGAGTTGCGACAGCCGCTTGTCGGAGTGAAGGCTGTGCTCAGAGAAAACAATACTCTCATGTAAGCAGCAACATCATTCTTGCCTGTGATTCCATTTTAGTATCACAGGCTTTGGTGAACCATGTCAATAAACCATGCAGCTACTTATAGTCCATGGGCACTACAACTGACATTCACAAAGTCCTCAAGAAAGTGATACAGACTCTAAAGTCAGTCTCTGCTTCATACTTTGCAGAGCCAGTGATATGCAGTCGGCTCTCACATCACCCTAAGTTTGTCTCTCCATCCGGACAACACCCATGCATACCTGTCTGGAGGACAACATGGGCTGTAAAACAAGGACGTGGCTGTGCACAGAAAGAGCCTGTGGTGCAAATAAGACCAATTGCTGCGTGTACAGGATGCACCTGGATTGAAGGAGCACCAATCACAAATTGGTAAAAGTTGCACTGGCTCGTAGGAAGCTCAAAGGACATAGCAACTTGTCAATCACTAGCCACTCTTCTTAGTATTTGTCATGGACTCTTGCATGTAACGGCCTACTGTCCTTAGACAGTCATTCGGTTGCAGAAGCGCTTATACAAATATTGCGCAATCAACACAATGATGATGCAAGGGACTTGATGTCCAGTCTCTACATCTTTGATAATTTGTGCAGGATTCGTTAAACCACTCACTCTAATTGGACTGCTGGCTCCTCAGTCGTACTTATCTCTGAGACTATCGCCTGTAGACTGCAAAAGCACTTAGCCATCTGCAGCAGCAAGTTGAACAGATGCCCCAACAATCACCTGACAAGAGTAACGACTATGGCCTGCAGACAGCTGATAGCATCTCCGGAGGTAGCGTACCTTGCAACGGGTGAAGACAGAGCTGCCTGGCTCCAGTTCAGGCCCTAGCACAGCTACTATGGAGTTGACGAGCCTCCCAATACTGGGCCGCAAGTCAAGGAGATTGGAATCTTCCGAGAGTAACATGTCCATGGCCAAAGTAAGAGTAGCCTGCAAGTCAGCAACAACCTCTCTGAAGTAAGCAATACAAGCAGGATGTGATATCCTTGTACTGCAAGACTGTATAGTTAGTAACAGAACTTGCAATTGCTGCAGCTTACAAACCTGAACATGAGGTACAAATGACAAGCCAGCTGCTTCTGCAGTCAGCCACAACCCATGGAGGGCCCAGATAGAGAGGCTGCCAGAAGGATCCCGAGCTAATGAACACAGGGCTTGCACTGATGACGGTACAAGTGCTGCTAACGCCATACCTCCAACGCTGCAACCACAAACTAGGCATTATTGCCCACTAATATTGACAGCTCGTGACGTCACAGCAAGCAAATTGCTTTGAGCTATGTACTAGTTAGTAACAGGAGCTCCAATAGAAGCAAGTTGACGAACAAGGAGGATATGTTGCATGCCACCAATTATCAGCCATCACAAGTTGACGTCATTACCTCCGGTGTATGCATCCAAGTGCAAGAGCAATGGCGCCCTTTTGAGTAACATCTGCTGTAGTAGTAAGCTCACTGAGTAAAGACCTTGCCTGAAAGCATCAGGAGGGTCCTTTAGCAACAGGCAACCAACTAGGAGTATGCAAGAAGCTGGAGCTTTAACATGCTGGACAAGCTCAGCTCTTCAATGACGTCCAAAACCTACCAGCCTAGCAGCATAGACGTCATCGCCAAGACGTGCAAGAAGTCCAAGTGACTCCGATGCTGCTCTTTGATGTGCTGGTGACTGGTCATCGGTGGCTAGAATGCCCTGCACAAACGCATCACAGTGTGAACATGCTATCACAGGCAAGATCGACTAACTCCAATTCACCGTCTTAGAATCTGCTGGACTCACCTCTATCACTGAATTTCAGAATAGCTTTATTGGCAGGCCAGGCCAAACATATAGGACGCCTTCTTGGACATACCTGCACAGCCTGCTGGGCTTTCTTCAAAAATTCACCCTCATTCTGAAGTCTCAGTCCGACTGAAGCCTGCAAGAATGAACAGCCGAGTTACAGTGGACCTAGGTATGAGCAGATCCTAGGCCGTGCTATTCATAGGATGGTTCTGCATAACAGAAGAGTGAGTAATCTTTCACCACGGAAACTGACGCAGCACGAGTCCAGACGCAACAACGAGGTCACCTTCAGGAGCCCCAGGAGAGCAACGCTGACATTTGAGGCATTCAAATGTCGCCATGATTGTTTCCTACTTGCTTTCAAGGACGAGAGAACCATATCCAGTAACTGAAGCTTGTTCTTCTCCATCTGCTCATGCAGAATCAAGCACAGCAGCATCAAGCACAACAGCGAGTAGTATCTATTACACATGAAGCACAGCTGCAAAAGAGCCCGTGAAGTAGACAGACTGACCTACAATTATAGCAGAGCTATGGAGCTACTGGCAAATATAGAGCGGAGTATGCAATGCGACACGGGAGTATACAGCAATACTTTGCTACCTTACCTTAGCTGCCATAATGTCACAGAATGTGAGCAGCATGATATTCATGAGAACCGTAGCTTGCGGCAAGGGCTGGCATGACAAGGTAACTGCAGGTGAGATACGGATACGGAGCCCAACAACATGTTATGCAACCTACTGGTTTTGAATACATGGACAAACCTCGTGAAATATACTGGCCAGCAAGCCTTGATTGTACACTCTGGTTCACCTCTAACATACAGAAGATATAAGCAGCTGGAAGCTCATCATGCATACCAGCAGTGGCTGTTATCACCTGAGGAAAGAATGTGCTTTCGAAGGTCCACACAGTTGGCAGTTGCCCATCTGCTCCACCTTCAAACGTTTGTAGCTCATTCTCCAAGCTATCTCTGTACAAAAGGGCAGAAGAGAGACAATTTTGTCTCACTACAGAAGCACCCTCCCCACAAATTGTTCTTGAAGTCAAGAGCAAACGTGTTTGGTATGAAAAAATAACCGAGAGCTTGCAGATTGATGAGCATTTATTTCGTCGTCATCCATTCTTTTACCTTCCCAAGGTCCAAGGCCCAAGGGCGTCATCCCTATCATCAAGTAGCTCCCTCAAAGCTGATGTGCTCACTGCTGCTGCAGGGTCTCTGTCAGTGATGTGCCTGCTTTAGTGGAGCACATATGAAAGGCCAAGGGGACATAGGACATGGCAGATGATCACAGCAACACAAACCCATGTACTATCTACAATCACCTTGTGAGAAGAGATAAGGCATTGTACGCACATGCAAATTGGAGGGTACGGTGAGCTAACCTGAATGGACCAGAGCAAAGAGCCAATAGAGCCACATGATCACCCTTATATAGGCTGCAGTTTGAGAGCTCGCGATATGCGTGTAAGGCATAAATGCTTAACAAATCCACAATGGGCCGAAGAGAGGGAGGGCCTTCCTGGAGCAAGGGTGAAGAGAGGCACCGCAAAGCTCTGTCCATTTGGAGCAAAGCCAAAATGTCAAGTGCAAGTAGTGACATTGACATCAACGTCATAGTCTCGATCAATCTTTCAAATGGATACTTACAAGTGTCATGCAATGCACGTCATCAGCTAGTCAGTGACAAGAGTAAGCTCGTCCGACATACCCACTAAGATAAGTAAGAATAGGCTGCAGCAGAACAAGGTCTTTCTCAGGATTCATCATAGGGACAACGTAATGACCAATGAATGCAGCTAGCGCCTCCATAGCGGATGCCCAGACACTGATCAGAGTGGGGATAACTGAGGTGAGCACCAAAGAGGGAGCTGCTGCATACTGAGCAATAGTTGATACATTTTATTACAAAGACATAATAAAGTATATGGCAGAGCAAGATGAGCGGTAAGCTGGTATTAGCTGCACTAGAGGCTGACAATATATATCATCAGTTGAGATCAGAGCTACTACTCAGGGTGACAGTACCTTAGCTCAGTTCCTATGTTCATGTCCAGCTTCTTTAGCCTTTCAAGACAATTGCTTCCAAAGGGGATGCTCCACAAGCCAACCAAAGTTGGCTCATGCTCCTCTAATTCCTGCATAAATCGAGGGTAAAAATAGTCAATTACAAGGAGAACTGATGCCAACATAGTACTCCATTCAACAAAAACTTGTCAGCCTTTGAACCCACACTTAGCCGAAGCTTGTAGATGTAAAACGTTCTGCGCACAGCCCAATCTTGTGTGTATCCTATGTGTATCCAAAGGGTTGCAAAGCACCTCTTTGGGGGTAGCTGTAACAATGGCTGATATTAGTGTCCATCCTGATTGTCTCTCAAATGCTGTTGTAGATACATTACGACCTGGCCTCGATATCATGTCTGTGGCTACATCCAGTACAGCTCTAGGAAGCCTGTGAACAGGTATCGGTCGGAAAGACCAAGAGATACGTTAGGATGGCCATTTGACTGCGTAAATGCATGAGACACTACATTGCAATTGCAAGGCACTTACTAAGTATTGGCAAGATAGAACAAACAACCAAGATACCAACTCATGCCACTGTCCTCCACGTTGAATACAAACCCACAATTCTACTATTCAACTGAGAGACTAGTGTGCAGATCAATGTTGTTGCCAGAATGCTTTGCTTTCTCATTAGCAATATAGCAAGCTGTCACCAAGCTCTTCCAAGCGGCTGCCGAAGTAGAGTATGCCCAGGCAGCACTCAATGCTACTAACTAAGAACATCAACATGGGCCGATCCATATAAGCTTCCACATAAATTTCAAGTAGAAACGTGAGCTCCCGAAGGTGCTCATCAGCCTGATCGCATGCAATTACCTTGATGGAACTCCTAGTGTAAGTTTTGGAGAAGCTGCTACCAGGGAAGCCAGAAGCAACGCCTGTCCATGAAGGCTGTCAAGATCACTTTGCAGCTTCTCACCCTGCCATACCACCATGAGATAGAAATACAGATATCATACATTGGCATTGGATGATGAACAAATTACCTACGCACAGAAAATGGACTCAAAAGGATATAGGACGATACGTACCTTCATCACCGCCACAGACTCCCTCAAAGCTCTGAGGCTAGTAATGCCCACAGACATCAGTCCTGTAGCACAAGCAGGGTCCACCATTGCCAGAGAACGGAGAGCACGAGCAGCTTCAACCCTCACCTGTCAGTCTTGAGTCACATGAGCCCATTACAATGACAAAATAACCATGGCAAGCTACCAGGCTAGCTGTTTACAGGAACTGCTCCTGTCGTGTCATGCGGATGACCACTATTGCCACCCCACACCCCGTAAGCAATGCAGTGGTTGGATTATCGCCACGAATATCTTTGGTGAGGTCTCTAACGAGGGCTTCTCTGCATGTTGGAGAAGGACCAACACGAGCAAACTACGAAGCTCTTACCGCAGCAGATGAATGCCCTAGATTGTTCAGAAGGTGCTCATCCAGACTTTCTCTTGTTGATATGGGAACCTGCAAGGCAAAAACTTTCTGGATTGAACAATTTCATCCTAGAATGTGGTATCAGCTGCCGAGCATGCATGAGTAGTCAAACAGTTTGATTTATCTATTATTTGCCATCTTCAGAATACCTATACATGCAAAATACCAGCTGTCCTCTAGCCTGTGCAGTGACCACCTAGGGTTTGTGGAAGTTGTGGAGATGTACAAAGGAAGAACCTCGCCAAGAGTCTCTAGCAAGTATGAAAGTAGTCGGAGGGTAACAATCAAGGCTGGTGGAGAATTGTCCAGGGCACCCAGCTGCAAATGTGGCATGCATTACAAGAAAGTAACGCCACAAAATCACATATTATAAGTGGAGTAACGGGCGAATTACAGCCAACGTTCTCAAAGCTCAGATCTGAAGTACGCAACCTCAGCATTGCATTGCTTGATGATAGAGTTGGTGATGGGGTAACCTGTTTGGTCAAGATCACTGTGAGCTCCTTCTGGGCAGCCTCACCCATCTGATCGATCAAGCCCACACGTAGTATATACAACACGCAAGCCTGCACAGATATCCTGAAACCTGGTCGTCAACAGATGAGCAACTGCTTGACTGAGGTATACAGGATATATCCTGGTATCCAGTATTTGCACTTAAGCAGGCAGACGGCGATGTACATGAAATTTTGCATGATACACCAGTAGTTTACCTGAGAGTGGATATCATAGTTGGACTTGATTGCTGTAGGGAGCATGCTCATTGCTTGTAAAGCTATTGATGCCAAGTCTGTCTCAGCGCTACTGAAGCTAGCCTGTGACAAAACACCTTAGAAACATCAACATGAGCTGCTAATAAAGTCGCTATCACAGATGCTCTCAGGAATGCTCCTTACAATCATACGACAACCTCAGTACACGGGAATGCAACAGAAGATACAGATGCATGCTTGCTTGTTCGCCTGACCGCTCAAGATACAGGACGCCGACTGAAGAACAGAGAAAAATGTTACTAATTAGAGTGTCTAGCCATTATTCTGCTGCCTGTCCTTCAAGTGTGAAAGTGAGATATAATGAGCATCGTACTTGGAGGAAAGAGACCCATGTCAAAGAAATGCTGAAACGAATATCTTTACAGCGCGCTCCAGAAGCTGCAGGTGCCCGTAATACAACTAAATATTAGTGGCAATAGCAACTGGAAGACATCAGGAAGAAACAGACAAGGACTGTGTTTACCATCACGACCACGTATTAGTAAGCTCCTCACCTTTCATGAAGGGTTGTATGAGGAATTTGTGCAGATTGGCCTCCCTTGTAGGTGTACTTATCTTGGCCTTGGCTGAAACCTGCTTTGAGAAGATTCTTTCAGAAGTGCTGGGATGACATCTCAGGCAGCTGGCAGCTAAGCACTTGGCTATTATTCATGCCTCTGTGACCACTGGTATAATCTGACAAGGATTTTGCCTGAGTACAGATACAGAGGTCAACAAATGCGAACCTGCGTAGGGCTTGGGCTGAGTGCCAGAAGTACTCCCAGGGCTCCTGCATAACCTACTCTGACAGACTCGACCATATCCTCTAGTGCCTGGAAACATTCCAGCAGGACAACATCGCTTCACTGAGCTCACATGAAGGCTAACCTTCCTTGCATCAGTGCAGGTCATGACTGCATCAATTACATGTGAACTTTGTGTACTTGGTTCTGAAAAGACTTACTTAAGCTCAAGGGTTTGATCATTCCAAATTGCATGCAATATGTGCTCAGTTGTAGGTCATGCCTGCGTATCATAACAATTACAGTACCTTAAGGCTGATAGCTGCAAGATTGTCTGCTCCACCCCCAGCAAGAAAAGGTCCACCAGCCATTGCCAGTGCTCGAATGCACTTGGCAGATGCCAACCTGACTGCTGGAGCTCGGTCTGTTGCACCTGTACGCATGACCTTGACTGCTTCTGAATATGCAATAGCAGGCCCACCTCCCCTCATGCCAATGACAGCATCGAGCAGGAGTGTCAGGGCAGCTTGCCTCATTTCCACCTGGACACCAAAAAGTCAGCTTGACAGTGTCAGATGCTAGCTAGACAAGGGACTGAGCAATCTGTAGAAGGCCGAGCAATGTCTTGGAAATGTTCCAGGCACAAATCTAAATATGTGCATGTAAAGAAGGGAGTGTGATGGTCATCAGATCCAGCTTGTTCTTGATATTGTTAATAGTACCTCCGAGTACCTGACGAGCTTTGCCACTATGCTGACAATTTCAGTCAATCCAGAAGTAAGCTTGTGACCGTAAGCCCTGCTAATAGCTCCCAGGCACTGTGCAGCACCTACGCAGATGCATTGCCACGAGCTCGATTCTAACATATCCTAGTGGTGTTTTGCAAGTTTGCATGCCCACTTAGAAGCACATAATCAGCTGAGATGATAGTATGCAAGAGCTGGTTGAATGAGCAGCTATATTGTTGCCAGCAGCTAAGCAGCTATGTGAAGAGTCAAGTAATCTGCATGTGTTAAAGAACGACAGAACAGAGGCACGTAGCGCAACAGGCCTGCACGTAATGATTGTACCTATGATGGCAGCTGGTTCGTTTCGTTTCCCAACCCTTTCAGCGAGCCAGCCTTGTAGACTGCTGGCTCTGGAGTATATGGATATTTCTTCCCCTCTTTGGATGAGTTTGACCAGGGCTGCTGCTACTAGCCGCCGCACTGGGGGTCGGACACCCATAAAAATGAACGATTGGAGCACATCCTCGCAGTGCCTTTGAGCTAAGATAAGACTGGCCTGCAGAGTAATATTTGACCCAAAATTGCAGGGTCATTCACGTGCAATTTTCATTCTAAACAGAAGGCTGGTCATTCTATAACAACAATGATGATCAGCCTACACGAGAGATTATGTCAGCACATATGATGCTCAATCTATGCCCAGCACCTGTAAGATGCGCTGCCAACACCTCAAAGACAAAACAATGAGACGAAGTCGAGTGGCCATTGGCCAACCTTGGGTTCGCGCTCGGTGGCCGCGAGGAGCTTGGTGGCCAGATCGAAGCAGAGAAGAGGGTCGGGTCGTCGCTGCGCAGCATGCTGGACGACCGCCTCCACTTCAGCCACCGTGGGGGCCAGCGCAGGCAGCTCGTCCTCCTCCATGGCTGCTGCGAGTACGTGCAAAGCTCGCCTGCTCCGCAAGGGCCTATGCTAGCCGAGCAGGGAGTCGCCGTAAGGCGGCGCTGCTGCCGCTCTAGCCGTCGCAGTCCCCAGCGGGCAAGCGGCCGCTGGTCATCCTCTCGAGTATGTGCGAGGCACATGAGACCTTGGTTTGGTACGTGACAAGTACGAGAGAAGGGAGCTGAAGGAGCAGCAACAGCAGACGGGAGCTAACGAGAAAAAGGCTCCTTCGTTGTCTTGTACATTCTTTTGGGGCTTCTGCCATTTGGAGTTCGCAGTATGCTTTAGCGTTTCCTATTTCTTCCTCTCTTTTTTTTTTCTGGTTCCTTTCGAACTTTTCATTCCACTTTTTCTGGGCTGACCAATCACAGCACCAAGCTCTTACTGGAAGATGGCTTATTCCCCTATTGTGTCTCCCAGTCGTTGCCGTGCATTGAAAGTGCTGTCTCGCTATCCATATTGACTGTATCGCTCACACAAATACACACTCCATTTCACACTCGACAGTCCTCGCAAGCTTCCGGGAGCTCACCGGCGCGAGAGGAGGTGCGCCGCGCCCGCGCTGCGGTGCTGCGGCTCTCCTGCCGAGCGGCGTGGTGGCGCCGAGGCTTCTGCTCCGTCCGCCTCCTTGCTTCCGCTCCGCGTTCTGCCGCCATCGCCGGGCCGTCTGGCTGCGGGCCGGCCCCTCAGGCCTCCCAGCCCGCCTGAGATTGGCAGCTGGACGGTGTGGCAGCCTGCCCGCAGCGGGCGCGGCTAGCACACAGGACCTCGCGGCGCGCGACGGACGTGCTTCTGGAGTGCCCCGTGCCCATGATGGCTGCAGATATCGCTGCCGCTCTGGCAGCCGGCCCGGTGAGCTGCCGCCAGGAGGCCCGCAGTGCTGGAAGCCAGCGCTTGCGGTGGCCGGACCTCGCACGATTGGAGACGTACAGCTCCAGACGGCGGTGCACATTTGGTGGCAGTCTCAGGCCAGTCGCTTGCATAGCCTCCCCTTTGGCAACCAGCCAGCCTAGCCAGGTGATCAGGGGACACTTAAAATGTCACCCTGCAACCTCTCACTAAGTCAATGAGTTACACTGTGGTACTTACCTGCCTCGTCCTGTCAAATCAGCTGCTCCTGCTATGACCATCGACTGACCCAAGCCTTGCCATAAGAAGAGCAATCTTCATTTGCGGATGTTCAAGGAGAGGCAGAAGTTGGTGCTAACTGGATCACGTGAGAAACTTACCAATCAGCTCGCAGCCCGTCTGAACCTTCCCAATTGAACCTTCCCATACTTGCCTCATATCTTAGGCATCCGCTGGAGTGTTCCGAACAGCAATGAAAGGCACTCAGAATTTCGGCGTGTCTGTAGATGAGACTCAGGAGGAACAGGTCAGTTCTACTTAGAAGCAACTGTGAAATGCCTTGGCCAGAGTCGCTTCTAGCTTGGCTCTAATGGACCTCAGCTTACACTTAATGCGGAGGATACGGTGCGTAAGCTTCCTCATTTTGGCTTACTTGGATTGGCATTGACAATAACAATGCTGGCTTGCAGGCTACTATTGGTGATGGCGAGAGTCGTGTAAATGGATCTGCAAGCAATGTGGAGACATTGACGGTTTCTGTCATCTCGTCCATTTTCCTCATCTCACCCGAGGAGTGGGATGCATGCGCCGAGTCAGCAGCTGGTTCAAGCTCGTTTAACCCCTTTATTTCCCATGCTTTCCTTGGGAGCCTGGAGGAGAGCAAGAGTGCGTGTCAGGTCAGTGTAGGAGTAGGTGGTGCTTGTTTCGCCTGCTGCTAGATGAGACGTTTTGACAATGCACAGCATCTAATAAGCTTGTAGATTAAAGACTATCTGGTCGAGTAGTAGTAGTACGTCTGTAGCTGTATGCTTTCTGCTTGTCCAAAGATGCTCATCAGCACTACCACTTGGTAGTACTTGAGAAAGTCAGCCCACAGCATTGCCTTTTGCTAGCTCTTGAAGATTTTCTGCGCCGCAGGGAGAAGGCTGGTTGCCCCAGCATCTTGTTGCCAAAAATGAGTCTGGAGAGGTCCAAGGAGTAATACCTCTTTACCTTAAAAGGTAAGTTTTCAGGTCCGTCAACAGCAATTGCTAATCAAGGACTTCTTTGAGGCTATCATTTGTGCTCTGGAAGACCACAGCGTGATTACTTGACAAATGACTCTCTCTCAAAGCAGCTTCACTTCTCTTAGCTCCATTGAGCTATCAATTAGCCTCTGATTTGTCTGTTGCCTGCCAGTCATTCATATGGCGAGTATGTGTTTGATCACTCTTGGGCCAATGCCTTCATGCGGTACGGGCGGCCCTACTATCCAAAGCTGCAGTCCTGTGTACCATTTACACCTGCCACAGGACCCAGACTTTTGATTAAAAGAGGGCCATACTATGCAGCTGTCTTCAATGGCCTGTGCACAGCAATGAAGCAATTGGCTGAGCAAGTAAGGCTGGCCTCTCCTACCAGTAATTAGCCTGTGCATTTCATGTCGATCAGCTTGTGAACAAGCATATGTGGAGGCACTAAAACTTGCTTTTGACAAATGTAAAAATTTCCAATGCATGCAGTTTGGTGTATCGTCCCTTCATGTGACCTTTCCTACAGAGGAAGAGTGGACGGGCATGGGAGACTCTGACTTTTTGAAGAGAATGGGTGTTCAATATCACTGGTCCAATCGTAATTATCAGACGTAAGTTTCTCTTCCTGGACTCAGTTGATCGTTTTTCGATGCATTAAATTGTTTCCTTATTGCTCAGTCAGTTGTGGTCAGTTCCTCGAATCAATTGCTCTACAAGGATGACAAATCTGCAACGCCATATTTCACCTTTATTTGTACAGGTTTGACGACTTCCTGATGGACCTCAAGCAGTCCAGAAGGAAGTCGATCCGGCAGGAGCGTAAGAAGGTGCTTACTCAGGGGGCCATGCTAGATTGATCACAGGCAGTCCATATGGTTAAGACTGCTTAGTGCAGCTCGTGTGTCAGGCGGGCTTTGTCACCAAGGCTTATTCAAGTTGCTATGGGCACGCAAGACACAGGCATGTGCTTCACAGCGTGGCTGTGATTGACATGGTGGTTGCTGCTTCAGGTCCTTCAGACACAGGGCTTGAAAATGAGGCGATTGAGAGGTGATGACATCAAGGTGAGCTGCAAGCTCACAAAGCACCTGAAAATTTGTTATGTGTAGTGATCCTTGCCAAACTTCTAAATTTGCTACCTCAAGGTGAGGGACACCATCTCCTTGCGGTCTAGACCACAGCTTCTGTGCAATAAGAACGTCCAGGATATTGGGCTTCTACCTTATGTAAAAGGCAGGCAGGCTTTGAAGCTTACACCAGTTTTTCATCTGCAGCCATATCACTGGGATACTTTCTACCAGTTCTACAGGAACACCACTGATCACAAGTGAGCAATGCTCGCTGCATGCTCCATGTGATGGTCACTGTCTGCCATTTGATACAATAACCGCAATGTGTACTGTGGATACAGCCTATAGTACTTGTCCTTTAATACCGCATACGGGCCTACTTGATGCAATGCAGGTGGGGACAAGCTTACTTGACCAGAGAGTTCTTTCACATGATTGGTGAGAGAATGGGTGATCAAGTGCTTTTGGTAGCTGCGGAGGATGATGGTCAATTAGTGGCCGGAGCCCTAAACCTTATTGGAGGCGACACTCTCTTTGGAAGAAATTGGGGTTGTCTGCCCCGAAGCTACTATCCCAACCTGCACTTTGAAGCATGCTACTACCAGGTATGTCATGGAAAAGCTGACTTCAGAAGAGGCTTGCACTTCCTCATATCCTGGCCACAGCCTCAAATCCTGGCCATGGCAACTCGCCTCCTGGACTTCTCATGGGGTGCAGTTAACATGATGTATGTTGACACTCGCCAAGGAATCCATGTGTCATACAGGCGATCGATGCTGCCATTGAGTGGAAGCTCAAGAAGGTCGAGGCTGGTGCTCAGGGTGAACACAAGATTCAGAGAGGCTACCTGCCATCACCTACTTACAGCTGTCACTACATCTGTGATGACCAGCTCAGTATTGCTATAGGAGACTTCCTTCGGCGCGAGGCTGTGCAGGTACACATCTTCCTCATACAGGGCTGTGCTTCTGCACTCCCATCCATTGTAGACCACCATTAGATATTGCATGCACTCTTTTAGAGGAATTTTGGATATTACTTGTGATGGCTCTTGTTGTGCTGCTCGACAAGCTAGATATGCAGCTCCTAAGATGTACCCTTGCTTGAGATAGCTGTAATAGGTTCACACTATATGCTTCATCTGACATTGTGGAAGTGCCATATTGACATGTGTATGCAGGTCAAGCTAACATTAAGTCTGTTGACAGAGCAAGCCAATCCATTCAAAGAGGGGATAATAGAGAAAGCCAACTGCTTTAAGGAGGGGGCTGTGGCGTAGCTTATACCCATGCCTACCTACATGCATTCTTATCAACTGCCATTCATAGCCTGGTTACATCTGGGCGAGTGTACATACGCAGCAGTTGAATATTCATGACAAGGACAGCCATTGCGAGCTCTTTGACATGCAGCACTGGGCATGTCATTGCTCTGCAGGTATTCCTAGACTTGCTGTCGTTTCGTTCTAGTATGCCAGACTACATGTAGATAACAGAATTTTACTTTGTGCAGCTACAGATATTTGCCCTCGCAAAGGCGAAGGCGTTAGGACATGCCTTAAATGAAAGCCGCAGGACATAACAAAGAACATGGCTGCAATTGAAGCTTGAATTGCAAGACCAAACGGCGCAAACTTGGCTCCAAGAAGCTCACGCTTGAAAGTCATGGTAATATCGAGCAAGCCCTTTGTGTGGTTGACTGCAGCTAATGCAAAGCAGCTTGTATACATGAGATAAGGGTCTTCATATCCTGTATAGAGTGACTCATCCATGGGGATAGTGACTGGCAATGGCACTCAAAGCGATGCGGACGTGGCTGCTTCAGGACTGTGACTCTGGTTGAGCAGCCTAGAGGAATGGCCGAGAAGTGAGGTGGGCTAAGTATCATGGAGTATCACTAGTTACTTGAGTGATAGACATGTAGCTGCTACACAATCCAATCCTCTTTGCAGGAAAAAATTGTGTGCTCCATATTGGAGCAATGGCTGTGTATGGCACAGGAAGGTCGTGGACAGTTGTAGCTCAGAAGGGTGCCAACAGTGTAGGCCGATGCAGCAGACTCCGGAAACGGCTGACTACTGACTATCGGGTAGCCCAGTCCGCTACAGTATGAATTGGAGCGTGCATGGACTGATGGAGGGCCTGAGTGGCCAAGTACAAGAACAAGTCTCTATCAGTAGAGGGCGTTGGCCTATCCTCAATGGGCGAGCCCTCCTCCTCGTTGGCTGCGATTGGCCAGCCCAGTACGAAGGCTAGGCACATCGTCAGCTGTACATAACCTGCTGCTAAGCTGACCCGCTCAGTATCTACGAGCCAGCACGTAGAGGTCGCTAACTCATGCCCGAATACCAGACGGGAAATGTACACGAGTGGGGCTACCTTGGCAAAAGCCATTCGAAGGTTTCCAAAACCCCCGGGGGGGCCCAAGCCGCCGCCACCGCCGCCGTGTGGCCGCCGCGAGGCGTCCTGCAGGCGCCATGGCGGCCCTCGAGCTGGGCGCGGGGGGGGGCCTCTCGGCCGCGACCTCGGCGACAGTGCCGAGCCGGCGACGGCGGTGGCGGCAGGGCGGCACGGCGCCGCCGCGCGCGGCGCTGATGCAGGCGGCGCCGCTGCCGATGCGGAGCGACGAAGTGAGGACCAGGTGCGCGAACGAGAGACCCTCTCCCATAACTGAACGTACTGAGGCCGCGCCTGGGACTCACTGAAGCTGGCGTGAGAGCTGGGCCGGCTGCGCGTCGCACCAGCATGAACGTCCTGCGAGGCGACGTGAGGCGCTTGGGCGTCAGACGTGCTTCCCTTGGCCTTCCCACTGGCGCTCTTTGGACCCTCATATGCCGGCCAGGGCACTCCTGCTTTCTCATTGAACGGGGTTCCTGGCAGTTGCACGTCTACCTCGCGCGGTCTAGCCCCTCTTATGACGAACGCCAGAAAGCCTGGACTTCGCGTCAGTCACAGAGAATGTTTGTGCCAGCTAGTGATCAGGCGTCGTGTGGAAGGCCCTCCTTCTGCTTTGTGCGAAGTTGATTTGGGGACGTAGCCAAAGCTCCGGCGTGGCGGATGACGCAATCCGCACCGTCAAGGCTGGAGCCAGCTGCTCAGCAGCAGCTTTGTTGCCGCCCCTTATGTTTTCCTGACTTATTTACACCTCGGGCTCTGCCCCCGCTGGTCCTGCTGGTCCTGCTGTGATGCAGCACGCCTGTGGAGGCCGTTCAGAGCCTCCGTCTGATCACAGCCATCAAGACGCCGTACCTGCCCGAGTCTGGCAAGTTCGACCTGCAAGCCTATGACAGACTTGTCAACAGCCAGGTCAGCTGACCTGTTTGGTTGTGTAGGACTCGGCTCTGCCAAAACTTGCCTCACGCCTGTCATGGATAGAAGCCTGTATGTAGTAAAGGCAACAGCTGTCATCTCTAACTGCACTTTGAGGCTGGGTTTTGGCAGATAGAAAGCGGGGCAGAGGGTCTTATTGTCGGCGGAACAACAGGCGAGGGACACTTGATGAACTGGGATGAACACATCATGCTCATTGCCCACACGGTCGTATGCTTTGGAGATCGCATCAAGGTAAGATCTGTAGAAGCTGCTGATTACCAGTCAAGCGAGGGGCCTGCATTACCGACGCCCTCACAGCAGCCATACGTATAGGTGCAATGGATGCATGGTGGTTAAAAATGAGGCAAGCCACACTGTAGCTCTTGTTGCAGCACTTATTCAAGTGAAGGACTGCAGCACATTTACTCCTCTCTTGTTCTACGCCTTCCGGCCCTTTTAGCCTTGTACATTCCTTTGGGCTGGCCTCTCACAACCATTGCCTTGCATTAAAAGAGCTTCTTCTTTCTCTCTTGTTAACCTCATCCATTGTTGCTTGCATTCTGGAAGGTTATTGGCAACACCGGCAGCAACAGCACGTCGGAGGCAGTGCATGCGACAGAGCAGGGCTTTGCAGTGGGAATGCATGCTGCGCTCCAGATTAGTCCTTATTATGGAAAGACGTCTTTGGAAGGCCTCGCCACTCATTTCAGGTGAAATATGGGCCTGAAGATGCTATCCTTGGTGCTTTCTTGGCGCAGTCCAGCCGGCTGTTGATTCTTCAAGAACAACTGTGTAGTGGAAGTCTGTACCAAATGTGACTGCCCAACTTTGCCTTATCACTTTCCGTTTAGGGTTGCCTTTTGAAGGCTTCTGCACCCATTGTGTTCAGGGCAGTGTTGAGGTAGGGCTAGGCTTAAGGGCTTGATTTCCAGTGTGGTGGCTGAACGTCGTCAGTGACGCATTTATTAATAACTGTCATTAGATCCTCAGAAGTGGCGTAGTTTGGCACCTAGTAGGAACCTGCATGCAGTCAAAGCCAAGAAAGGTCACATACTTACAGCAGTCTGTCTCTGGCACTCTGTAGGTCTGTTCTCTCTATTGGACCAGGCATCATATACAATGTTCCTGCTCGGACAGGGCAGGATATTCCGCCAGCTGTCATGGAGCAGCTCATTTGTAATCCTAATTTCATAGGTGTCAAAGAGTGCATGGGAAACGAGGTGAGGCCTGTATCCAATCGTTTTACTTTTCACTTGTGCCTCGAGGAACAGCGCATGCTCTTTAAGTGAGCCAGAGAATGTTTTGTGCTAGAGAGAAGTGGCATTGCTTGTGCTCAAGTCACACGTGCTCTTGTGCTTGTCTGCACAGAGAATTGCGGGGTACACTGGCAAGGGCATGACAGTGTGGAGCGGGAATGATGATCAGTGCCATGAAGCACGGTGGCAAGCAGGAGCGCAGGGCGTTATCTCTGTGGCCAGCACGCTTGTGCCCAAGCTGATGCGTAAACTGATGGAAGGATGCGATGACGACCTTGCGCAGCGGTTGGCACCTTTGATAAGCTGGTTATTCGTTGAGCCAAATCCCATTGGGCTGAACACTGCGCTGGCGCAGTTGGGTCTCATTAGGCCTGTCTTTCGGCTCCCATATGTGCCGCTGAGCCTGGAGAAGCGGGTTGAGTTCAAGAATATTGTAGAGGAGCTTGGGCTGGAGCACTTTGTCGGTGCAAAGTCTGTCCAAGTTTTGGAGGATGACAACTTCCACCTACTGTCAAGATATTAGTCCCATTTCATTCTTAGTATACCAGCTGTCTCTGATCTCGCAGCCAGATACTTCTGTTAATCCCGCACAAGTAGCAGCTGATAGCTAGTGCTGCCTCCTCATGCTCCTCTAAACGAACAGTGTCCAGCACCCTTGCTAGACAGCTGGCAATATTGATGCATTTGCATCAGGCAGCTATGCAGCAGCCACAAGGACATGCCATAAGGCTGAGAGGCTGCCAGACAGCTCGCACCCTTTGTGAGCACTTGCTTAATCTGCCGCCCAACGCATCCCTGGCTTGCGCCAGTGGGAACAAGCGGCTGAGGAGGTGCAGAAGCAGCAAGTGCGCCACATGTCGGAAGGCGTCAGTCCCCTGGGCCAATAATTCACTTCCCAGGCTCCAAGGCCTCTGTTGTCCCAGGGACTTGGCGTTCTCCCAGACGAGGGCTGTGCTGCGCTATGGGGTGGCAAGACCACGACAATCTGCAAGTGGAAATTGAAGCGAGCTCTAATTCGTGGGAACTGGCACTGGTGGCAGGGCGAATGAACAGAGTTTGATTCACTTTGCACCACACACAATTAGCACCTGAACACGGGCAGCAAAGGATTGGTCCTCCCAGGACTTTCATGGCCCATATTGGCCCCTGCGAAAGGTAGGGAGAGCTCGCCACAGCTTGCAAGTCACAGCTTTTGGACACTAGTTGGCCAGCCTTCACAGTCTCTGCTGCTGTGATTTCTCCTGCTGCCAGACTTCGACCTTCGGGTGCTGCCTGGGCGTTACTGAGTCTAAAAAGTTCGATGCTGGCATGCTTGGCCTAAGCAAGCAGATGAATAGAAACAGCAGATGCTATGGGATTACTGTATGGCTATCCATATCCTCTTCATTTATAGCAGCAAATTGTTTTGCTCAAATTTTTGCGCTCCAGTATGGGGGCTTTCCACCATAGCCCTTGTCCGTTCTTGTCGGCTGGCCTTGTACAGCTACTTCCGATCATTATGGCACCTTTTTTTGGCTTTGGATAATGTGGGCTGGCCCGTTGCAGCTCTCACTCCCCTAGGAAGAGACGTTTCTTCTGATGTCGACATTCGGCTGAGTCGTCCATTCTTTTGGGCTGGCCTCCCAGGCCAGCCCAGAGCTCGTCTGCAGGTGTAAGAGCTTCTTCCGGCTTAACGTGAGACGCTAAGGGGCGAAACCGGCAATCTATAAGAGCCTTGCGCCACGATTCCGTCACCCATTACCTCCTAAATCAGAGCACCCTGCTTGCCTAGCCTGTGGCTCCGCTAGTGTCGAAGAAGTGGCTAGTATAACTCGTACTTATTGAGTGATCCATCCTCCCCCTGTTTTACCATTGCATCCTCAGGCCCCTTTGTAGAAGAAAGTGCTCGCCCATTGAGAATAGGGGCTGGAACAACCAGCCCGAAAGAGAGAGAAGGCGCGCGGGGCGCATGAATTGAAAGGGCCCGAAAAAGAATGAACAGAGTACGAGAAGGGGGCCAGGGGAAGCTCTAAGTAACAGAAACAAAGCTGCTACGAGACACTCAGTAACCCCTGCTAAGCAGCCGCAGATCAGCTTTGTAGCTGCTCACCGCTCTTAGGCCCCTCTGAACCTTTGTGAATTCTTTTTGGGCTGGCTTTTCGCAGCCCTTGCCCCCATTGGGAGTGCCACTTCTTCGCAGTATAACGATGAACACCATGTGTATTATGCCCCTGGCTGGCTCGTACAGCCGCTCGTTTCTATGAGCAAGCAAATGCATTTCTTCTCACCCACAACCTTCCGGTACTCTCTGGTTGTCACACCAGCGCCCGCCCCCGTCACGGCGGCGAGGCGGCCGCGCCTGCCACCGCCGGCGCCAAGACAGCGGCTGCGCTTCGGAGTCGGCGGCGGCGGCGGCGGCTGCTCCTCGACGTTGAGCGTCCATTGACGACTCCTTCCAGAGCCAGCACTGTGCTCATCGCATGTGTGTGGTGCAAAGGGGCCACGCGCGCGGGCGGCCGCCATGGGGGGCTTCCTGGAGGAGCAGACGCGGAAGCTGGAGGTGGACAACCGGCTGCCGATCAAGTACTACTACCGCAGCGCCGACAACGTCCTCCGGCAGGTCAGCCTCGACGCGGCGGGGAGTTCCGGCAAGCCATGGCTCGCTTGTGCTGCTCTGCATTATCAGTCGCGGCCAATTGCGGGAAGCGCTGCCAGGGACCGACGCTGCCTGGGACCAAGCGGCTGTCTGCGCAGGCAAGCGTCTATCGGGCAGAGGACAACGTCCTGGAGCTCTATGTCCTCCTCCTGCGCTTCTCCAGGTGCCCGTGGCCGCCAGCGTGCCATCAATTATCTCGTCTCCGTCGCGACCTGCAGCCGCTTGTCTCTACAGCCGTGGTCGTCCTTGGACAGCCTTGATTGTTGCATCACTTGTGTGCCCACCAGTCAGGCAGGCAGGTAGATACCTTGTAGAGTGGCTCAAGTGTGAGCGCATGCGTTGGAGGCTTGCAGCCTCATCATGGAAACCATCCCGGCACACCGAGAGTACCACGCATCCTTCCCCCACGAGCGAGCTGACTTCTTGAAGGTGTGTGTGTGCCATTTGCGTACACCTATGTGTCATCTTGTTCTGTTTGCTCAGTGCAGCAAGTTAGGGCCTTACTACAGCCAGCAAACCTGGCTGGCGAGGTTGTCAGAGTAACATTTGCAGGCACGCAGCAGGCTCATGAGTTTGTGACGAATCAGTGGGACTTGACTGAGGACAGTAGAGCAGCCGCACTCGGGCATGATGGTACGACATATGAAATATCATCCTGTGGACGCAGTACATAGCAGTGAGCACTCTGAGAGTGCCTTGCTGTGAGCTGCAGAGGCTGAGGGAGGTTGTGACGGAGCTGGAGAGGCTGCAACCAAAGGCAAAACAGATCATTTCAGCGATTGAGAGGGGTGCTCGCCCTGCAGCGCTCGCGCCTCCGCGGCAGTCCGCGTTTGCGGCACCCAGCGGTGCTGTGAGGCCTGCCTACTTTCCAGATGATTGCCTGCCAGCAAGTCTGCCACCTCAAGATGACGTTCGTTGTTGACTGGAAGCCCCTGCCTGGCCTTGCTGCAAGCTGAAGGGACTTGGAAGCACATTCTGACTATAAGAGGTTGGCTGTATCTTGAGACTAGCTTGTTGATGTAGCTGCTGTGTGGTCTGTGGCCTCACAGAGCTATGCTTGCAGTGGCGATGCTATGGACTTCCTCACTGGCTCGCCTGACTGGAGCGCACCTGCCAGAAGTCAGCCAGCTGGTCCTCCATCACATGCAGATCTTTCAAGCTCCTTACGAAACATGTGAGCACACGTACTGAGAGTTGCAAAAGAGACGGGCATCTGGAGTACAGTCAGGCAGGTCCACAGGAAGGTCAACCAACTTACTACTTCGGCATTTTCAGGGCTTAGGTTTGCACATTTCTTGGAGAGATACCTGAGCACCTTGAAGGAACAGAGCACGTCAGCTCCGCCCTCAAAGATGTCCGCCTCCTGCAGGTCACTGTCCATTCCTTTGCCGCGGGAAGAGACTCTTTCGCGGCACTCCTTCCTCCAACTTCCAAGCCAAAGGGCCCGAGCAGAGCCTTCACGGGCCTTAGAAAGAGTAAGAGAAGGGTCTAAGCTGACCTGCCTTGGCATGCAGGCTGAGCGTCCAAGAGCATCAAGCCGTGCTTGATTCACTTGACTGCAGTTGATTGAATTCTGAAGCCTACTTTTCAGGACACAGGTTGTGGGAGTCAACTTACAGAATGCCTTTGTACTTAGCTTATAGCTGAAACACAGTCCCTCCTACTGCAGGTTCAGTACCCAAGCTACATAGACAGCACTCCCATTGAGATGCCAAGGTACGTGAACAGTGGCTACCACATGATGGACATCCTGTTTCGCTTGCTCGGCTGGAGATTGTCAAGTCTGAAGTGTCAAAGCTTCTCAAAGTATCACGACCTGCTCTAAAAAACTCTTCTGTTATATCACAGAGTGCAGCTTTGGGCATGGCGTCTCCAAACTTGACTAATTTCGTATGAATACAAGTCTGATATTTTGAAGCCCAACTTGCCTCTTTCCTACAGCCTCCAGCCGCTGAGACCGGTTGCATCCACGAGAAAAACATCCTCAGATCCAGAGGCCAACAGGGAGCCTGTACTTTGGCCAGAGGCAGAGGCTCCGGTAGAAGAAGGGCAGGACGTAGCTCCACTGGTCAACGTTGTGAGGCAGCCAGCAGACCTGCCAATGGCAATCCCGGTGCAGAACCTGGATCCTCATAACAACGGGCATGTCAGAATTGCAGAGGGCCCACCTGAGAGCATCCCTCCATCGGCGGTTGCTGATCCTCGGCCAGGGGTCCCTTTGCTTGGTGACGGGGATTCAGCGGAGTCGAAAGGTCCCAAGCCTGTACATATAGTAAGCATGTCACGCCTTTGCCACCGTTGTGCAGTCTTGGTAGTGGCGCATTTTGCAGGTCCCTGTAGCCTGCTGAGGACTTGTGTGACTGCCTCTGATGACTTGGGTCGTTCATACGGCACAACAATATGCAAGCCACTGTTGAAGCTGGCGAGACTGCTAGAGGCAGAGCAGGGTGATGCTAATTTTATGCCCACCCTGGTTGGAATGGCTCAGTCAGCAAAGATGATGGAGGAGTTCATGCTGATGGTCAAGTCCAATACAGCCAAGAATCTGGAGACTTGTGGAGTCCTCGCTGGATTGCTGGTAGTAGTCTGCGCTTGCTGCTTAAAGAAGATTACAGCTATTTGTCTCCTGCTCGCAAGCTTCAAGGACTGGTGCTCGTTGTGACTGATACTCATTGTGACTCAAGTCATCAAGTGATTAACACGTAGAATCTGACAACTTGCGAGCGGGGGTTGCTTGCTTGATTGAGTTTGATCCTGACTCATCTTTGTTACTGGCTTGTGTAACAGAAGAAGGGGACATTCTATGTCACGACACTGATCCTGCCAAAGCAAGAGGCAACTTCGGATTCGGTAAAACACAACTCATCTCAATCAGCTGTAGTGCTCACGCTAAAAGAGCCCATGTCCATTTCAAACCAATGTTTTCCAATCCATACCCTGTTCACTGTGGCGTCTGCATGACATTCATGCTGGGAGGCTTGAAAGTCCTGCCAAAGCACATAGTGAGTGTTTATATTAATACATTTTCCTTTGCACAAGAATATTCTGGGCATGCGAGTCCTCCTTTGGCAGCTTCTGTAAGTCTTGTAATACTCACAGCCATGTATTACTCACAGTCATTCGGGAGAGCTCCAATTCCTTCTTTTCCAGCTTCTCTTCATGACAGACTTGGCAATGCAATGGCTTGCTGTCCATGTGCAGTGCCAGACTGTCAATGAGGAGGAAATCTTTGACGTGCAGGACAAGCGGGGATTGTTTCAGCTGGGCTGGATACATGTAAGATAGTCGTGATAATATGTGGCCCTCTTGCATGTTGCACCTTGATCTGTGAGGATTCTGCAGGCTTTTCTGTCTGCAATGACGTATCATGTCGTTGTATCATCCTGCAATTCTTAGTCATAATCACAATGCCAATGTAAGGCCTTGGGTCTTTGTCATCATCCAGAGGTAGAATGCTTACTTCTTGAAACAATACTGCATATTCGTTACATGTACCCCTGTTGCAGACTCATCCATCTCAGTCATGCTTCATGTCATCCATTGATCTTCATACGCACTATTCGTATCAGGTCAATACTCCTACCTGGGCCATTTTACGCTTGCGAAGAAGATATAATTTAAGATTTAAGATTTCTCGAGGCTGTGATAGACTTATGAAGCTCTGAAGAGAATGGGTATCATTGCCATCTCTCTATCAGGGCAAGCAAAGTCATATGGGCTGAGATGTCCTAGCTTGATGCAGGTGATGCTTCCTGAAGCAGTGGCTATTGTGATGGCTCCTTCAGACGCTTCTCGGTAATGAGATACTAAAACTTCATATATGTAGTGGCCCAGTGCTTGTGGCAAATCCTTTATCATTGCTGTCACTGGCAGTGTTACTGCTTAGGTGGCCGCCATTGTAGCATTGATCAACCATTTACCACTGCATAATATCAACTTCTAACACCGGCAATACTTCCACTGTGAATGCTTCGGATCTGCAGGAGGTACGGCATCTTCCGACTGTCTGAGCCCGGTGGCGTCAAGGTCATACAGTCCTGTCAACGGCGGGGCTTCCATCCTCACGAAATGCCGGCAGACGGTGGTGCCATCTACGAGCACTGCTCCCATGTCTTTCTGAATTCTTCGCTCAAATTTGAGCTCATGGATCTCAGACAACAATAGCAACCCATACTGCTGCCTGCAATTGAGCAGATAGCGCCATCTCTGACGACCGCTGTGCTCTCTGTCGTAGTCAAGGATCTGTGTTTGTCTGCATGCTACAGCTTGGGAGATGTCACCGCATCTCAGCAGCAATTTCATGGGCTCTTGAGCATTGCTAGAGCAGCTTTCAGGTTCTCTTGCACAGCAGTTGCCTGGTCATGATCCTTCCCAACCAGCATGTTGAGGAGGCTGCTGGCCCGCCGGAAGTGAAGTACGGCCTCCTCAATTCTTCCTAGCTCCGTCAGTGCCAAGCCCGTCTGCAGGAAAGCGAGGGCTTCACCGATATTGCCACTGAGGATTGCAATTATTCTTATCGAACCTTCGATTAGATTGCGGTTGCGCTTGCCAAGGAGATGAGAAAAATATTTCTCACCTTGAGTTGGATAAGTTGTAGTTGAGCAAAAGGACTGAGCGATGTTGAGGAACTCACTTGGTTTAAAATGATGGGAATGGATGAGTGGCTTGCCCCAAAAGCCTCGATCATCAAAGGCAAGCACTCTTGGAAAGTGACTACAGCATCGTCCAGCATGCTGGCTGACTGCTGTGTCAGGCCAATCTGCGACAACGTACCTGCACAATCTTAGCACGCTTTCAGTACAGGTCGGCACAATTATCGCGCACATGATGGTAAACTGGTAATCATAGCTGGTTAGATAGCCTCCAAGCAAATCTGCACTCACAGGAAGTCCTGCCCAACATTCGCTTCAGCAGGAGGCGGATCCTCACTGGCAATGCGCAGCTGGCCAGGGAATGCTGCACCACAAGGTGCTCAAGATTGGGACTTGCACCTCACAGAAAGTACTGCCTTGGACTTGAGCTAGCAGGGAGAGTGTGCTCACTAGCGACAGCATGCAGCTGGCCGGGAATGCTGCGTCGCAAGGTGAGCGCCTTGCGGAGGAAGGTGATGGCCTCGTCATACCGCCCGAGGTTCTCATGCACGCCTGCCAGCTGCGTGAGGCCATGCGCCGCCTCAAAGGCGGCGGCCGGGTCATTGGCCAGCTCGTCCAACTCGCCGTATGCTTGTACAGCCTTGTCTATAAAGACCTGCAGCAGGGGGACACCTGTGCACTCAGCTGCCGTGATACTGTCCAAGGGGCAGCTTCGACGTGCAGGTTGATGATGTTGTAGAACTTAGGCCCTATCGCCTGGACGTCAAACCCTGAACCCCACCTGGGGCTAGCTCGGCATACCTCCGCATCGCCCGCTTGTCCAGCAGCGATGCAGGCTTCGGCTGCCGCAACCTGGGTGCATGCCACGGCCAGGTGCCGCTCTCCGAGCTCCGCCGCCTTTTTACATATCGCCACCTCGAACGCGGCCAGCGCCTCGCTGTGCCGTCCAAGCGCACTCAGCTCCTCACCAACAGAGTCATTGACGTACGCGATATCCAGGTTGCGACCGCGCTTTGCGAGGATCTCGGCTACCTTCCGTAGGTGCAGCAGTGCTGCCTCATGGTCGCCTTGGCCCGACAGGATCACAGCCAGGAGCCTGCCACAGGGCAACTCTCAAGTCTCGGGAAAATGTATGGTGTCAAAGCTTCAGCGACTCAGCTTAGACTTTTAAAGCTTAGATTGGAGCTTAGAGTGGAGATGTGAGAACAGGCAGTATCTCAGCTCTTAAAATGTCACAGTGGCCAGCGACTGACCTGCGGTCCACAGCTTCGTCCATAGAGCCGTCACCCAGTGCACGGCGGTGGATGCGTAGTGCGCGCTCGGCCAGAGGTTGCGCATCAGGAAACTGTAGCAGGTGCGCATGGACCTCTGCCACCTGGCGTAACGTGGCAGCGACATCAGCATGCGCAGGGCCCAAGGTGGCCACCTGGCAGCTCAGTGCTGCGCGGTAGTCATCGAGGGCTGCAGCGTGCCGGCCCAGCGCCTGGTGGGCGTCACCCTGCAGCATGAGCGTCGAGAACTCCATCAGCGCGGCATCCTGGTCGACACCGCCGCCGCCCTCGGCGGCGGGGGTGGCATTGGCAGCGCGGACCAGCCGCAGGGCGGCGTCAAGGTGCTCCAGCGCCAACTCGTGCTGCCCCATGCTGCACGCGCCGCCGGGAACGCCTGCTAGTGAGGGAGGTAAAGCTATTGGTTTTGCCACGGAAAGTACAGCTTGAGAGAATGGGGACTGGCTTCAGGCAGCGCCAGCTTAACAATGTGTCCGTTAGTCTTGCAGTCTTGGCCATGGCTGTCGGTGGCTCACCGCCCTCGAGCAGCCGCCATGAGGTGCAAGCACATGGGCCTGGCCTGGCCTCCACGAGTGCTGCCATCACTGTCGCCTGCCAGCTTGTCGAGCACCTTCCAGGCCTTCTCTGCCAGCTCCAAGGCCCGCTCAGGATGGTGGCCAGCCTGGCCCCACCCCATGGCAGCTGAGATCGCCGCGGCAGTCAGAGGCTCACCCGGCTAGTGCGAGCCACAGCCAGCGCAGACAAGAGGGGCCATGGCTGCGGCACGCACTCGCATGTACGCCTGGCCGAGGCTGAGAGCCACCGACGCCGTCACAGCGTGGTGCGCTCCGATGGACTCCTGGGCGCTGCTGAGCAGCGCCTCCAGCGTGGGGATGTCAAAGCCCGTGACTGCCGCCTTTGCGGCGACCAGCGCCGCCGCGTCTCCACCAGAGCTTGCATCGACGGCAGCACCATGAGCATCACTGTCACCGGAGGTGGTGGCGCCCGCTAGGCCCCTTCTAAGCTGTGGGTCCAGGCCCACACAGCCTTGCTGCCGATCACTCGTCGGCAGCAGACGGTGCACCACCTTGCAAGCTGGGCGAGAGCATGAGGCCTGCGTCCTGGTAGCACCGTTCCACAACAGCAGACGAAGGGCAGCAGCAGCAGGCCGCCGTAATCCCCGAGCCATGGCCTCCATGTCAAAAGCATTCCAACTTCGTCTGCGGAATTCCGCGCATATCGGGGGGATCGTCAGCCGGCACAGTGACAGGCAAGGGGTCCACTGTCGGTACTCTGCCTTGAGTGCCTGACGAGGAGGTTGCAGCGGAAGCTGCGCTGCAGTAAGGGCGGATGGGAGGTGCTCAAGGGTGACGTGCTATAGCAAGCGAGGCTGCTGTGTCATCCTGAAGTCGCTGCTGTTTGGCGTGAGTGCAGAGGGCCAAGAGCGGCAACGGCGTTGCGACAGCAAGGTTCTGGAGAGGCAGGCTGGGGGGCTAGGCGGCGGGCGCGAGTGTTGGGGCTGGTTTTCAGCTGCTTAGCAGGGGTTACTGAGTGATTCGTAGCAGCTATGCTTTTGTGCTTGCTTTCCTTAGCGCTTCCCCTGAGCTAGTCAATTGCCGTCCGGTATTCGAGCGTCAGCTAGCGACCTCTATGTGCTGACTCGTGGTTACTGAGCGGGTCAGCTTAGCAGCAGGTGACGTACATTTGTCCAATGTGCTTGCCTTTGTACTTGGCCACACATGGCCTCCCCATCTCTTAATATACACGCATTCCATCCTGGCCCCCTACTCGTACTTTGTTCATTCTTTTTAGGGCTGGCTTGTCCAGCCCCTCCTCAATGGGCGAGCCCTTTCTCTTTGATCCATCTGGTCGCGGGCGCCGCCGCCGCCGCCGCCACCCCTCTTAAACCCCGGGCCGCCGCCGGCGCCGTCGCCGGCGGCGCCTGCCATGGGGTCCGCGGCGGCGTGCAGCTCTCGGCGCCGCCCTCGGAGCCGGAGTCCCGAACTTCCCCCGGCCAAGTTCGCGTGGGCGCAGCGGTTTCTCACCCTCGCCGCCTTCCATGCCGCCACCACGCCACCTCCGCCGCAGCCCCCCCTTCTTCCGCCGTCGCCACCCTCGCCTGCGAAGCCCCCGCGCGCGCCGTGCCCCACCTGCCCGCGGGATTTCGCAACTCCCCATGGTGTCTCTGTGCATCGGCGACACTGCAAGGGGCATGCCAGCCCCACCGGCCCGCCGCCCGCAGCGGCCGTCGCGGCTTGCAGCCCCATCGTCCAGGCCCTGGCATCCACTCGGGCGGAGCATTCCACGGAGCATTCCACGGAGCATTCCACGGAGGCCACTACTCTATCGCCTCCCGCCCGAGAGAAGTGTCGGGCACCAACGTTATCGCCTCCACCCCTGAGAAGCGAGGGGACCCACGAGGTGACCACGCTCCTCCATCCTCAGGGTACCATGTCCCATGTGCTCGGCCCTGACGCCCCTGAGTGTGCTTCTCCGGCGACAGTGGTGCGGCAGCCGCTACCGCCCGCCGAGCCGTCGTCACCACAGCCGCCGACGTCCCCACCGCCCCCACCTCCTCCGACGCCGCCTTCCCGATCATCCGCCATCCCGCCTCTCGAGCCGCCCAGCCTTCCACAGTCGGCGCCATCGACGCCCCCCCCATCTCCGCCGCCTCCACCCCCGCCGAGCGAGCCGGCTCCACCGCCGTCGCCCTCTCCTCCCTCGCCCGACCCGCCTCGGTGCCAGCTTTGCCAGAGGACCTTCACCACGCGGTCCGGCCGGTCCAACCACCAGCGAACTTGCGCGGGCAACATCAACCGTGCGGAGCAGGCGCGGAGCGCAGCGGCGGCGGGTGGTCGTCGGGGCAGACCAGGCAGGCCTCCCGCGCCGTCCCCGCCCACGCCTCACCACTGGCAGTGGCTGGCCGACCTTGACCTGGCCGCAGTTCACCGCCAGGCGGCCCTGCCGCTCCTACGCCATGTTCCACGCTGGGCACGCCCACACCTCCGCCGCGCGCTCCGCCCGGTGACACAGCGGATCGTCGTGGACCACAGAGACGAGGCGGCGTGGAAGCTGTTCATCCTCTTCCCCCGGCTGTTGCTCGGGCGGGTCTCTCTCGACAGCCGCAAGCAGGGCCAGCAGCCCCTCTTGGAACGCGTCCAGTTGTTCGAGAGCGGGCACTGGGAGGAGCTCCTGGCGAGGCACGACGCAGCCGTGGCGGCATCCGAAGCCAACCGTGGTGGTCGAGGGGCAACACACGACCGGGCCGCCAGCGTCCGCAGGGCTCTTCGCTACGGCCACGCGGGCGAGCTCTCCCGGGCTGTGCAGGCCCTGGACGATGCGATGCTGGCGCCGACCAATGCGGCAACCCGGGCGGCTCTGGACTCCCTCCACCCCCCGTCCAGCTCCCCCCTGCCACCGTGGTTGGCCGCGTTCGCCCCGCCGGAGGAGGTGGTCTTGGACGCCGACGCCCTCATGAAGGCTCTCCAGACCAGCCGTCGCGCAGCCGCCGGCGGCCCCTCCCGCATGCTAACTGAGCACCTGCGGGAGATCTTCCTTGAGGGTGAGGCAACAGACTTCAACGCGCTGCTGCAGATCTGCCAGCATATGGCCCGCGACAATGTGCCGGCCAGCATCCGCGGCGTACTGTGCACCAGCACGCTGCTCGCCCTCGACAAGCCGAGCGGGGGAGTCAGGCCCATTGCCATTGGGGAGGTCCTGTACCGCCTGGTGAGCCGCGTACTCTGGCAGCAGCATGCGGGGCTGGCGCAGGTGCACATGGCGCCACACCAGTACGGCGCGGGGCTGCGGAGTGGGGTCGAGGCCGTCGTTCATGGGGTTCGTGCGACCTTGGACCAGCACCCGGGGTGGCTGGTGCTGGCCGTTGACGTGAAGAATGCCTTCAACACTGTGGAGCGCGCCAGCATTGCGGAGGAGCTCCGGGCATCCTTCCCCTCCCTGGTACCCTTTTTCCGCTTGGGGTACGGTCAGCCCAGCGACCTCCTCTGGCGGACAGGGGGAGATCAAGTGGAGGTCCTGCAGTCCCAAGCG
>WELB01000095.1:353423-370111 GCA_009602725.1 Spirogloea muscicola
CCTTAGTTGCATATTATAGAATGCGGCTCTCGCTTAGTTTGCAGCGCTCGCAAGCATTGGCTCTTCATCAACGTGCAGGGCGCGCTCTAAGTCAGGCCTCCGACTTTCGTGGCGGCGCTCCAGCTCCCCAAGTTAGCTTGTCAGATTTGTTTGTGCTCACCCGTGGGTACTAATGTCATCTTAGGTACCTTAGATTAGGTCTCCGTATTATGTAGCATTGTTTAGTCTGCACTCGACTCTGCCTGAACAATGTATTGGCTTGAATTGGCCTCCCTTTCAATTCATGCGCCCCACGCGCCTTCTCTCTCTTTCAGACAGCTGCCGCCTTCTAGAATGCGGCTGCGCAACCTGAGGGAAGAGCTTGATTTTGCGCTTTCCGGCCCATTCAGACCTGGGCATAGACCTTGTTCAAGCCTTTTGGGCTGGCCTCTCACAGCCATTGCCTTACATTTAAGTAGCTGCTACTTCCTCTTTTGGGCCTTCATTTAGTCTCGTTTGGGCTAGCCTCTGGACATTGTCCATTCTTTTTGGGCTGGCTTTGCCAGCCCCTCTTTCTCTATGGGCGAGCCTTCTTTCTCTTGAGAGTCCCATTTGCTGATGTCTTAGTCCTTCGCACTCCGGCTCCTTCAGACCTTGTCCATTCCTTTGGGCTCGGCTTCTCCCAGCCACCAGTCAATCTGGCCGCGCTTGCCGCTCACAACCATCGCATTACTATCAAAGACCTTCTATTTGGTTTGGGCGCGCTTGAGTATACGCCCATCATGCCCATGCGGCGCAGGGCTGACGGACTCCATACTGGGGCCCGCGCATCGTTGCAATGTCCTCACAACAGATGTGGTTAAACGCTCCAATTCGGGGCCTCTCATCTACACCTTTCTGGCTTGAGTAACTCAGTGTGAGTGCGGCCTCCCTGCGGAGGGCGGAGACCTCGCTATCTACATGCTGCAATGTCCCATAGGCCATGTGGTGGTGGGCGTTCGGTTCCTTCATCGCCTGGCCCACTTGGTTTATGCACGCCGTCGTAGTCGGGCCAGTAGCTTAGGGCAGACTAGCGTCTCGCGAGCATTGCTCAACAGCGACTGCCGCTCTCGTTTGACTGCTGGGCCGCTGACCGCGCTTTCTTCTTCGTTTAGTTTGCAGTGTCCCCAGACTCTAATCATACATAAGTGAGCTGGCGAGATTAATTGATGCCACTGGCTGTGGGATGGTGCTTCAGCGCCCCAGATTAGTCTGCAAATATGTATGTGCTCACTCGTGGGTACTAGGTCCCACTTCAGTTTTCATTTTCGATTGGTTGCTTAGCCCCACTTGAATATTCTTTTGTTCATCTTACAACTAGTCTACTGGCTTGCTCTAGCCTCCCGCTTATATTATGCGCCCTATCTCATTGACCCCTAATCAGCAGCTGTGAGGGGCCAGCCGGGGAAGTGGACCAAGGAGACGCCCTGTCAAGGAAAGAAACAGCTCTTGCAATCCCCGAGGCTGCTGTTGCAGCGCGCGCCCAGCGAGCCGATGCAAGGCGAACGCCCTCGCGACCGGGGTGGGTGTGGTCGCAGGTGCCATTGCGCTTCCCGGTGAAGCGGGACTGGGCGCTGATGGCCACCACCCTTCGCTGCCGCAATGACTGCCCAAGCCCGTCCGAGGGGTGTCCCTGGCTCGGTCCCAGGGCCCATGCCTTGGAGAAGAAGTGGCCCTCCCAATGGGGGCAAGGGCTGGGAAAGAAGAAGAAGTGGCTCTCGCAAGTCCCTCTTGATCACCTTTGATGGTTCACCCTTGGCCCTTTACTCAAGTACATGCGCAGCACGCATCTTCTCTCCTGTGCCTAGTGCGTTTGCAGGTGAGATGACTGCATTGCTACTGTAGCAGCAAGTGGACCAGCAGTAACGGCGTGCCGCTTTGACATGTAAGGGCACGCGCAGTCCGGCTGCCTGACCTAAGAGTCTGCTCAGCCACGCGGCACTCTCAGACTCCCCAGAAAAGCAACATACTTTCTCATAGGCGAGGCCTTCATGTCAAGCGGATGAGCGACCCAACACAGTCACTGGCTGTCAAGCGAATCTAGTCAGGGGCGAGGGTGCTCCTTGGTAGGACATTGGCCATGCATAATCTGCGAGGGAAGGGAAATGTGAAGAATGTGGAAGATCCCTCCAGCAAGAGACACTGAGCTTCCAGAAGGAGAAGGAAAAGCAGCGCTTTATGGAGGCGAGGGCTGTGGAAAGCGTCTGGAAATGGCAGTGACTGCGAGATAGCAAAGCTATCCCAAGCAAAGGCGGTGGCTGCAAATGGTCAGCCCCAAAACTAGTGGATAAGGTGTAGAGGGGAGCCCCAAACTCGAAGATCACTGAGCAAAACAGAAGACTGTGAGGAAGGCTGTGAAGTGATAGCTGGAGACAATTGGCAGGAGTAGGCAGGAGTGGCCAGTCAGAGAGGACTCCATAATGTTGGCCCTGCAAGGCGAAGCCCAAATGGACAGCTTTGTAAGAAAACCGCTCACGAGGCGTTACCAAAGTAAGGGAAGAGTGAGATTTGGGGAGTTGCAGAGTGAGAGGATGGCTTTCATGGCTGCCAACGCCAATAAATCAGCGACACTTTTGTCAGCTGCAATCGAGGTAAGATCTCTCGCGCACCTTGTTCAGCAACGGCGAGCATGGCCTGGTCACAGCTGCCAGCTCTCACCTAGCAGTCTTCAGTCCGGGGTGTTCAACTTCTGACAGGCACCGGCACTCATGGGAGCCCAGCTTTCTCTTGGGGCTTTCCCCTTCTTCTGAGAAGTGTATCGGCTCGGCTTGTTAGGATTGTATGTGTACCGCGCGCCTTCTCCCTTGCAACGAAGTTCTTACAGAGGGGGGCGATGGCACGTCGGAGGAGTGTAGTGTGGGAGTATGACCAAGCCAGAGACGTCCTTAATGAGGGTGGCCATAGCAGAGTCGTGGAAATCTGTTAGCTGATTGCCTTTTGGGCCCCTCGGACCTTAGCCATTCTTTCCGCCGTTTGCCTCTCCACTGAACGAGCTGCTCTTACTTCGGCCTTGCTTTCGAAGCCCTCGCCCCCTTTGAACGAGCTTGGTTCCTTTCCACTTCTTTCGATACAGCCGTTGCCTTACATTCTTTCTTCTTACATTAGAATGGATCTTTCTTCAGTACTTTCAGTCGCATCTGCGGCGGTGGCAACGGTGGCCGGTGGGGCCTGTGTGAAGGGTGGAGGCCGGCGGGGGCGCGGGCAGGGCCGAGCACATGTAGGGCGGTGGCTTGGCCGTGCTGTGCTGTCAATTTGGAAGCGCTGTTTCTTCTGGCCTGGCCATTCGGCCCTCCGCCTGGTGTAAAGAATGCTGTGGATCGCCAAGCCCGGGCTGCCGGCGGCGCAAGGAAAAGCGGGGAGGCATTGGAATGGGGCTGCAACGGTAAAAAATGAGCAACGGATACTGCAGGAGCAAGGGTCCAGGGGTCTGAGGTTGGGTGAAGAACTCACCCCCTCTCCCACCTCGGGTGCCCCCTATATAGCCCAACAGACTGCGAGCCCGGCCACAAGGGCCCGGGTGGGATAACTGGCACCCAGTCTAGCGTTCACGATGCGTCGCCGATCTGTCGACGGCTATCAACGGGCTACCACCGACAATCTACCCATCCATCAGCAACCACTGACATACTAACGGTCCCCCCCGTCACTAGCAGCTGTCGGTCCCTACCCCCAGGCTATCGTGAGCCGTCTACGTTCCCGTCAACATACGGCTAACAACGCCGTCAAGGCAGTCTACAGCGCTGCCGCCTCCCGTCGAGAGAAAGAAAGGGCTCGCCCATTGAGGATAGGGGCTGGACAAGCCAGCCCAAAAAAGAATAAACAAAGAACGAGAAGGGGGCCAGAGGAAGCCAGAGGAAGCGCTAAGAAACCAAAGCACACAAAGAAAGAAAGCAGCTACAAATCACTCAGTAACCCCTGCTAAGCAGCCGCAAATCAGAGAGGCTAGGGTCCTGGAAGTGGGTCCCCTCCCGTCGCCGTTCCAGCGCCAGCATCATGCTGTCTCGCGCGTCACGACTTTGGGTTGCGCCGCTCTCAGCTCTAGGTTGAATTCACGCTTCCCAGCCTGGTGAAGTGTCCGTCTCCAGGCATCTGTCAAGCCCTTCCTGCGGCACTGACAGTCAATTTACTTATCAGCCGGATGAGGTGTCTAGTCTCCAGGCATTTGTCAATACATTACTGCTGCATTGACATTCCACCCATGTAACTTCGTTACACAGCACCACCCTTAGAGGCGTAGCGTCCTCGCACGCCACATTTTCCTTAGGCCTCCTTAGGCCAGACCTCACTACACTGCCCTGTCTCGTCATGGAACCGTCTGTTGATAGAACTATCGACCTGCCGCCCTCACCCACATTGGCCATGGCAACTCATCTTGGGATCACAGGCTTGGCTAGCAGGTTAAGGGTTAGGCTTGCCTTCACAATTCAATCAACACGACGTCATTGGACTTATCTGGAAATGCAAGGAAGATTGGTGTTGGGGGTGAGAGGCAAGAGCCACCCTGTAGCCCCCATCTTGGCTTCGTCCGCAGTGCCTTGTCCAAGGGCCCTTGCACCACGAAGTTGCTCAACATCCTCCACACACCAATGCCATCATGGCTTCCCCATTCAAGACACATTCCTTCGTCTCTGGGGTGGTATTCCCTTGCTCTTCTCCAGAAGCTCCAACCCACACGGAAAGCCGTCCACTGGTTGTCGCCAGTGGGCACGTCGCTTCTTGGGCCAGCCACATGGGCTTCTAACCCCGGCAGTTTGTCAAAGGTGGACCTGATCCTTCAACACAAAGGCAAGGGAGGTCGGATTCCAGCAGCAGCAGCCATGGTGCAGTAGCAGCAGCAGCAGCAGCAGCCAACATAGCACCAGCAGCTACTACAGCAGCAGCAGCATGAGCACCACGGCCAGCAAGAGCAGGAATACAGCCAGGCGACTCAGCATCACCGTCATCCTCTGACTCTTCAGGATCCTTCCCATGTCGAGGAGCTCCCCTTTGCCATCCGTTGCCATGCTCGTCGACGCGTGCCAAATGTCGAGTCGATGGTACGGTCGGCACCACAGGGCTCCATGGAATGACCCTCATCTCGTGTGATATGAAGCAGGTACGCTCCCCCACAATGAGCTGAGCCAGTCCTGCACTTTCCTCCAGCCCAATACAGAGGCTACTCTGGCACTGGTGCTACTCTTCGCACAGTCCAGGATTGGAACCAAAGCTCCCATGGCAATCTCAACAGCACAAAAACAGTCGGCCACAAAACGGCTAACACACCCATGCAAACGACACACAGTCTGTACAGGCTGTTGTTGTTGATATGGCAAGAATCACCATTCAGAGCATCAAGGACAAGAATCTCAAACTCGGCCTCGAGCACATTGTCAACCTTCACCTCCCAACCGCCGCTGACTTGGACTCCAGGCATTTGTCAATACATTAGTGCTGCATTGACATTGCAGCCATGTAACTTCGTTACACCTGGTCAGGCCTGGCCAGCTAGGCGCCTAGCTCAGTCACCGTCCGGCTCAGAAAAGACGGTGACGGTAATATTCCGGGTCCTGGGCATTCGGTTAGCCCTATTCTTGCGCGACGCCGATGGTCAGATCCACACCCGGCGCGCTGACCTAGTCGCCATCCCGCCCGGAGGCGGTCCGCGTATCATCGCGGATGTGGTGACCGCCGATTGTGTCGACTCCGCTAACCCCTCCAAGTCGGCGTCGACCGCTGGGCATGCGGTCGCTCTGGCGGCCCGAGGCAAGGAGCGGAAGTATGCAGACCACCCCCCCGGCGACGAATTCGCGGCCCTTGCCATCGACGTCCATGGGGCTTATGGCAGCGGCTGGCTGGATCTCATCCAGCGGCTTGCCCGGCAGGCCATTGAGCGGCGGCCGGGTCTGCCAGGGGGGCTGCCCGGCTTCAATGCGGCCGGCTTCCTGGCCCAGGTCTTCCGGATGCGGCTCTCCGTGTCCCTCCAACGCTCCCTCGCTCATGCCGTTCACTCGCGTGCAGGCCGCGCTATCGCGGCTGCTTCTGGGTCGCGTCTGAATGCTACTTTTCCAGCTTCGAGCTACTCTGACCTGATGTTGCTCACCCGCGGGTATTGAGCTTCCTGTGGTTTCGTCGTGTCTTCTTGTCTAGATGCCTAGCTGTGTGTTTCTTCGCACTTTGGCTTTGGACTTGGTCCATTCTTTCTGGGCTGGCTTTGCCAGCCCCTCTTCTCTATGGGCCTGCCTGAACAATGTAATGGCTTGAATTGGCCTCGCTTTAATTTCATGCGCACCGCGCGCCTTCTCTCTCTCTATGGGCGAGCAATTTCATTTGCTAGCCCCCCTTCTCTGTGGGCGAGCACTTCCTTATTAGGGCCAGTTCACACCGGATCGGTCGGTCGCAAATTGCCTCGTATTGGCCTCAACTTTGGCATGATTTTGACCCCAGCCGTCCATACAATGCGCGAGACGTACTCCTCGGCGGAGTCCGACCGACCCGGTGTAAATTGGCCCTTATTAGGGCAATGACGAATAGCCCAGCTCAACAAGCAGGCCCGCCGCCTGGCTGTGCCGCCCGCGTTGTGCACGTGCCTCTTCGACGTGGCACTCGAAGTGTCGTCGTGTGGACCTTTTTCTTTTCAACGGCTACTTACAGCTAGGAGACACATAGGCTAGCTATCAACTTAAGTGAGTGACACACCAGCTGTCGGCTTCCCAGGGTTTAGGGTTTAGGGGTTTAGGGTTTCCTCTTAGCCTGTTGTATATTGGGATGTGCTAACCCGTGGGTAGTACACGTCACACTTGCACCTGCTTCTTTCCTAGCCAGCTTAGCATCTTTCCCCTAGCATAGGGCTTCCTTTCAAATAGCCCAAATTTTGGCACTATTTTTTGCCTGATGAAAGGCAACGTCTTCACTTAAGCCATCGTTCCATTGCATGCGCTACGCGCGCCCTCCTATTCTTACCAGCTTACCAGCGGCGCGGCGGCGGCGGCGGCGGCGGCGGCGGCGGCGGCNAGCGGCGGCGGCGGCGGCGTGGCGCCGACGACGCGCGGTGTGCGGTCAGTGCTCGTGTGGCGGAGGGGCTGGGATGCTCCTGGCGGGCAGGCCCGCCCTCGCGCGTGGCCGGGCCTGGTGCCACCCGGCTGGGCAGCCCGGCCGTGCCCTGGGGCCGCACCATTGATGCCCGGCCTCGTTGGGGCTTTGGCGCCTTTCGGCCCTTTGGACCTTGTTCAATTTTTCTGGGCGGGCTTTCCCTTTTCACAGGTCCATCCTTTTCGGGCGAGCAATCTCTTTTGTGGGCAATTCCTTTGGAAAAGCAGCTGCTTCTCACTTTGAGTTGGGATACTTCAACAGCAACCGTCCTGTAGGCAGACCCTTCTTACATTCTTTTTCGGATAGTTTTCCGGCAGCGAGTCTGTCGGATCTGCGGCTCCTCACTCGTAACTACTGAGTAATCCATCCTCCCCCCTGTTCTGACATAGCATCTTCAGGCCCCTTTGTAGCTGCTACACGCTTGTAGGCCCCTCCGAACCTTTGTCAACTCTTTTTGGGCTTGGCTTTTCGCAGCCATTGCCCCCATTGGGAGTGCCACTTCTTCTTTTTCCGTGGGGCCTACCACGTCCGTCCGTGTTGGCACGAGTGGGCGGCACGAGACCTCCCCCCCCCGGGCTCGCCCAAGCTTGGTCCGCACGCGTGCTGGCCGCCGTCGATGCACAGGAGAGATGCGAGATGCGCCCGGTGGCACCCGGGCCCGGTTCCCCCGCCCGTCCTCTGCGGGCTCTCACAGCATTGCCTTTCGTTGGAAGAAGGTGTTCCTCCACGGGCCCACTCGTTGGTCCCACCAGCTGCGCCGCTCCTGGCTGGCGTGCCTCCGGGGCGCAAGCACCCGCCATTGCTCTGTCTACAGCGGCTGCCGCGATCCTCCCTGCCGCCCCGAGATGCTCCTCTGGCCGCCCCACAGCACTGCACGGTGGCTGCCGCTTTGTCGCGCTGCTCCTACATCCTGCCCTCGGAGGAATGACCGGGAAGAACAACGAGCTCTTCCAACGAGAAGGCATAGGCTGTGAAAGAAAGTGGCTCTTCCAGAAGGAGGCGAGGGCTGTGAACAGCCAGCCGAAATGACATGTAGAAGGCCAGCTTGAAGGACTGAACGAGGTGGACCGACCTATCGTCTTTCTTTCTGTCTTGAATTGGCTTGAATTGGCCTCCCTTTCAATTCATGCGCCCCGCGCGCCTTCTCTCTGTCGTCCCCTTGTCCCCACAAGCTCCATCCCCCGATCCCCCGCCGCAGGGCACGCGCCATTGTCCCCGCTCCTGGGCCACGACCATGCCGCCCGCTCCCCTCTCTCCCCGCAGTCGCCAGATCCGCTCGCCCACGCCACCACCGCGTCCGAGCTTGAGCAGCTGCTTCTGTCCTCGATGCCCCTCGCTCTCTCGCTCCTGTTCCTCCCTCTCCACTCAGCCAATGCTGCCTTACCCCCCGCCCCCAGTGAGTCCTCCGTGCGCTTTCTGGCCCTCGGACCTTGTCCTTTCCTCTTGGGCTGGCCTTCCGCAACCATGGGCCCCTTTGAAGGCAAGCAGAGAAGCTGTGAGGGGCTGGCGGGACGGCCCCTAGCGGAGGTGCACACTTCTACTTAGTGTGCTGGTCGCGTCTAGTCATTCCCACAGCCCCACACTTCCGGCCCCTTGCCCACCCTCCGAACCACCTTCCTCCACTGGCAACCATGGCTCTCAAGGCTACTGCCCTGGTCGCCCTCCTCGTGCTGCTTGCAGGTAAGACTCATTGCAGAGACGCTTGCCTAAGCTTCATGAAGTTGGCGGCTTTGACTTGGACTTCACATTCTCCGTCCCCTTTGTTCATGCTTGGCTCCTTGCACATGTTGCTTCCCTACACCTGTAGCCCAGCCGCAGCCTTCGGCCTCGTCTACAAGCCATGTGTTCTTCTCTGCTGTCTGCCTTCAAACTGCAACAACGCTCCCGGGTAACACTTGTGTTTCACTCTTCGAATACAGCAACCACGCTGCAAATCGAGGCTCAGACGGTCTGCCAACCTTACTGTACTTCCGAATGCTGCGTTGTAAGTCTCCTGTCCTCTACACTCGTGGTGGCTACTACTGCTTTTGGCCCTCTGCAAAGTGATGCTAGGTCTCCATAATAGTTGTTCGTTTTCGACCGCTGATACGCAACTGCCACGGACCTCTGCATCCCTCTCAGCAGAAAAATCTTGCTTGGTCATACAGTTCCTGAATGTAGCTGGTGAATATGAAAGCTGAGAGCCACACCAAATTGTACCTGCAACGTAGTGCAGCTGTAGCACTAAGATTTAGCCTTCGACTGCAGCGACAGCCATGAGTTTCAATATTCTCCAACTCTGTCAGCAGCTCCTTGCGGGCCCTCTTTCCTTTGACTTACTGTACATTGTGATGGCTGCAGGCACATAGTTACTAATAACGAAAGACAACTTGCCATACTTCATGCATGTGCTTGCCCTCCTGCGAAGGCACTAAAGATTCTTGCGTGAAATTGGCAGTGCCTTCGCCAGAATCAGACCTGCGGCTGCTGCGATGCCCATCAAACCTGTTATAAGGTACGCCTCCGAAACTCAATTTGCTGTTATCAGCTGAACGAGCTCTGGTGCTGCTGGATGGAGCACCAAAAGCTTATGTATGTGCAACTTCGTGCATGGGAATGGCTTCCCATTAAACACTTCTGTGATTGCCATGTAGGAATTTGGAAGCCACTGCAGTGTGCTTGTTCCTCCTGTTGGCTCTGGTTTGACTTTATTAGTAGTACGTGCAGGGAATGTGTGTCGATGAGCAGAGAGTCTGCCCGCAGCCGTCTCCCAGCACCACGACTGTTCTCTGCCCTGTCGGCACAGTGTGCTGCCCCACAACTGGTCAATGCCTCCCACCTAAACGGGTCTGCTACCAGAAGTCGGCAACCGGTGTGAAGTCTCTCTGCTGTCCTGCTGGCCAGGTATGAAGCCCCTTGAGGCCCTTTCCTATAAGACGACGAAGTTAGCAACCTCATAATTCATGTAGGTGCCTTTCCAGTAGATGCGTAAGTGAATTGGATTTAGTAGAGGAATGCTTTGACAGCACTTACTATGCAGCATGCCTCTTCATGATAGTGCGATCTGATCGTTGTTTGACTTGATCTTACAGCTAAGTTTATGTGCCCCTCATGCATATCACGTGAATTTTCTTACCAGATCTGCTGCACCAAGCCCACTGGTGGTGGATTTATCTGTGTGTCCACTACTGTGTGCCCGCCGTAAGTCCATCAGCAGCCATGTGCACTTCTATCACACCGTGCGGCAGCTACGTGGTGCCGTAGGGAACAGTATGACGTGTACTGCCTGCCACCTTTGGTATTTGAAGATGCGATTGGACGACCTCAATTTTGTTGTTTTTGATAGCTAGAGCTTGCATTTGAGTTCTGACAATTGCTTGGTTCCAGTCAAGAGATGCAACCAACCAGTTGTCAGTCAATATAGTACAGATATCAATACAAATACTGCAAGCGTCTGGCAGCTGCCCCGTTTGCATATATCAGGAAGACCTCTGTTTGAGAGATTGAATGAAGATTGAGAACATATGCTGTGCCCAGCACTTCCAGTGTTGTCATTGGTCACTGACCTGCAGCACCAAGCATCTCAGGCCAATCACTGCAGACTATCTGCCTTGCGAAAGTAATGGGTAGATGACTATTGATGATATCAAAAATAGGCAGATTCCTCTCTATCACCATTGATGGCTCAGCTTGGCCCCGTTACTCAATACATGCAAAACACGCATTGTCTCTCCAGTGCCTAGTGCGTGTGCAATTGAGATGACTACGTTGGTCTTGTAGCAGCAAGTGAACCAGCAGTAGCGGCGTGCCGCTTAGACATGTAACGGCGGGCCGCAGTACTTCTGCCTGACCTTCTAAGAGTCTGCTCAGCCCGGTGGCAATCTCAGACTCCCCAAGACATGACCATACTTACGCATTGGCGAGGCCTTCATTTCGAGAGGATGAGCGACCCAGAACAGTCACTGGCTGTCAAGCGAATTTAGTCAGGGCTGAAGGGGCTCCTTGGTAGGACATTGTCCATACATAATCTACGGAGGAAGCAAAAAGTGAAGAATATGGAAGATCCCTGCAAGGAAAAGACACTGGGCTTCCAGAAGAAGAAGCAGGAGAAGCAGCGCTCGTGAAGGAGGCGAGGTCTGTGGGCAATGGCTTCTAGTGAAAGGCCAGCCCACAAGTCGGACAAGGCTGCTGACTAAGCTTATCTTCTTCGTTCCTCTGCTTCGCCTTTAGTGGTCTCCGCTTTCCAACGCCTCTGGTCCTTGTTCGCTCTTCTGTGGGCTGGCGCTTCACAGCCCTCGCCCAGTCAAGTGGAGCTGCTTCTGCATCGACCGCGGCCGACGGAGGGCCGGCTGCGAAAAGTGGCTCTTCAAAAGGGGGCGAGGGCTGTGAACAGAGAGAAAGACGCTTCCGGGAGAGGGCTGTGGCTGTGAGAGGCCGGCCTTGTAGAAAGAGAGAAGGCGCGCGGGGCGAAAGAATGAACGACATCCGAGGGGGCCACGGGAAAGCAGCAGAAGCACACGGGGTATCAAGTAGCTACGGCACTCTCAGTAAATAGCCAGCCCAAGAAAAGGAGACGAGAGAGAAGTGGCACTATTCCCAATGGGGGCAAGGGCTGTGAACGAGAGGGCAAGCGGGGGGACTGCTGGCTGGCCAGGCCCGTCGTCGTGCGCCGGCGGGCACCCGCAGAGGATGGCGGCAGGCGTGCGGGCGGGCGGGCGGGCGGGTTGGATAAAGGGCGGCTGCCGCCTTTGCTGGAGCCACTGGGACGGCTCTGCGCGGATCGTGGGGCCCCGCACGTCCGCCCCCCGGGAAAGGTTCGCGGCCCCCGCCCGGGGTGGCGCCGGGCCGGGCCGCGCCGGGCGTGGATGCCATCGGCGGGCCGCCCTGGGGCGGCCCCACCGGGGCCCCACGAAGGGAACCGGTCGGCTTATTTAGCAGCGGATTAGTTCCGCATCTGCAGACGTGCTTGCCCTCGTACTCGGCCGATCTCTGGCCTTCCCATAGCTCAGTCTGTACCAGCTCCACTTGTTGTTACCCACTGGTAAGTCCGTCCACACTTTTACCTCAACCACCTTCGCACAGGGGCTGCAATTTATGTAGCCCAACTGTTTGCAATGGCTTTGCCTGCTCAGGGTACTGCCTCAAATTGCAACGCTTCCAATTCCCTTTCATGTTCACTGCGCGCCTCCTCGCCTCCATCTCTCCGAGGAAAGAGAGAAGGCGCGCGGGGCGCATGAATTGAAAGGGAGGCCAATTCAAGCCAATACATTGTTCAGGCAGAGTCGAGTGCAGACTAAACAAGGCTACATAATACGGAGACCTAATCTAAGGTACCTAAGATGACATTAGTACCCACGGGTGAGCACAAACAAATCTGACAAGCTAACTTGGGGAGCTAGAGCGCCGCCGCGAAAGCCGGAGGCCTGACTTAGAGCGTGCCCTGCACGTTGATGAAGAGCCAATGCTTGCGAGCGCATTCTATAATATGCAAGGCCTGCGGAATGCTGGAGTGGCCCAAGCTGCCCCCCCGACTTCGACGACGCGCATCAACCAGCCGGGCCAGATGCTGGATCAGGGAGGACCATTTCACGCCGTAGCCTTCATAGATATCCATGGCACACGGGTAAAGATGGTCCCCTCGAGGATGATCATGGTAGTGCCGCTCCTTCTTGCGCTCCGCGCTGGACGTGGCCCAGCCAGACACGGTTGACGTTGGTGCGCCAGCCTTGTATACGTCGAGGAAAGAGCTCGCCCGTAGAGGAGGAGCTCCGGCTGGCGGCCTACTGCGCCGCCCTTGGCTGGCCACGGCGCCGCTTCGACATCGGAAGAAATACTCTTCCTGGAGAGGGCGACGGCGGAAGCCCCCGTGCGCTACCCCCGAGCCCAGTCGGTCGCTTGGACGCCCCTTGCTTGCCCCTCGGCTCGACCACCTCTCTGGGTACTAGCCCCGATCCCGTCACTCAAGCGGCTACTCTCCTCTCCTCGCTGGGGCCCAGGAGGAAGCCCTGCCCCCAAACCCCCCAAGAGAAGGTTTCTCCAACGGCTCCTTCCCCTGTAGAAAAGAAACAGCTCCATCAATGTCAGGCAACAGCTGTGGGAGGCCAGCCCAAAGGAACGTACGAGTGTGAAAAGGGCCGCAAGACGCAAAACGCAAGCTTCTCTTCCCCCCCCGTAACGCGTGCGGCCCGCTGAGCCGGCAGAGCTGACGGAGCATGTTGCTGCCATCCAACTACTGGCGCCTCAATGACGTGAGCGCTATAACAATCTACTGCTTGACGCCTCACTCATCCCGGCTTCTCTACCGGCTCCCCCCACTCCTCCCCTGTGAGCCAGCCATGGCTCTCAGAGTTACTGCCCTGGTCGCCCTCCTCGTGCTCCTTGCAGGTAGTGGTCACCTGCATTCAGGCTTGCCAGAGCTCCATGGCATGCTCTCCTTCTGTGACGTTGATAGACCTCGCCACAACTCTCTTTCATCTAGCTCTCAACTGCCTGGCTAGTTGCACACTCTAAAGTGTACCTCCAGTGGCCCAGTAGGAAGGCCCTTGCCATGCTGGCAACGCCCTCCTGCTGCTTCTCCGTTGCTGCTTACCAATGAGTACATTATCAAGCTGAAAAGTTGTTGCATATCCTGGCTATCAGCAACAGCGCTCCACACTGAGGCCCAGACCGTCTGTGAACCTTTCTGCGACTCGCAGTGCTGCTATGTCAGTTCCCCTCTTCTGTAACGGCCTCTCTCGCCCTCAACCTTGAGCCTAGATGCTGCTGCTGCAGATAGTGCAGTTGACCACAAGTGAAACTTGCAACCAAAGCCGCTTATACAAATGCATGAACAGGAGAACGTTCTGTCTATACAGATGTTGCAACAAGTCCCTAGCTGGTGCAGGCTTGCCACTTCGCTTGCAAGCGCTAGGATGAAGCGGTGTCAAGGCAATGCAGTCGCAGCTTAAAGAGACTACCCTCACATGAATAGCAGTGTCCTATGTCAAGTTGGTCAGGCAAACCTATGCAGCTGCTGGCCTGCCCTCTATTGCCAAGTCCTCATGCCAGCAAGGCCACTGAATGCGGAGATACATTGGAGGCTAACTTATACATGCATTGATTGTTGTGTGCTGATCCAGTAGTGTGCCTTCTTCTGCAGTGCCTCCGTCAAAATCAGACCTGTGGCTGCTGCAATACAAATGAAATTTGCTACCAGGTAAGGCCACCTGATTCCACTCGTCTGACATAGGTGGTGATTATTGTCGTAGTTGGTCATGTGACGAGCTCTGCTGGTACATGAAGCTACTATTGACAGGCGAAGCATGGCCACTCTGATGCAAATCACTAATAGTATTTGGTCAGTATTCCTGAATGTGTGGTAGGACATCTCACTTACTCCACCTGAAGTTCTCGTGGACCCTGCTAAGCATTTCTGTGGGTCTTGCAGGGACGCTGTGTTCCTGGGCAGAGCATCTGCCCCGTGCCTCCTCCCAGCACTGCAATTGTGGTCTGCCCTGTTGGCTATGCGTGCTGCCCTACCACACATCAGTGTGTCCCATCCAAGCGCGTCTGCTACGTGAAGGCTGCAAGTGGTGTGAAGTCCCTCTGCTGCCCGGCTGGCCAGGTATTGCAGCCATTCAAGACTTCCCATTTCCATGGATGCAGCTGCATTGTGCACTCAGTGACGCTATAGGATCTGGCATGCTACGCAGTGGCTCTTACCCGCAAATGTAAGTTAGCAATACAGGGTCAGCCTGTCCATGTACTGATGGTGGTGTTATTCTCCTTGCGGCAGATATGTGGAAGCTTGACTACAATTAAAATATACATATATGTCTCTGTGCAGATATGCTGCAACAAGCCTGCTGGTGGTGGTTTCATCTGTGTCTCAACGAATGTGTGCCCTCCATAGGCCTTCCCTGCCTTGCTGCAGCTTTGCTGTAGCCTGGCAAGCAGTGTCGTGCACAGTGCCTGGCCCTTGAGGCAATAGAGTGGCAGTTTCAGAGCCGCATTTTGGCCCAAAGACTCATCAAGATTTTGCTCGAGTGTCACGCATGCTCAACTGGTATCTGTACTCGATGATATGAAGACATCCATCTGATTTGAATCTGATAGTGTCACCGAAGACCTGCGCTGTATACCTTGGTACCTAGTTGATGTCTTTCAGCGTGCCACCTTTTCAACAAATACGTCTCTGTGACCTCCTGCAGAAAGATAGTCCTTTGGACTTAAGCTGTGCTGTGCAAAGAAGTCCAAGTCTGGGTCTGGCAGACTTCAGATTTGCAAAGCTGTGCCCATGCCCACGCTACGGCCACCTTGAAGTCCTCGTTTTGAACTTAAGCAACTGGCATGACAGCAAGAGGTTGCTGCTGTCAGAATTACGTGTCACCTTCAGGCTTGCCAGCCAAGCCTGTGGCTGCACTACAGAGTCTCTCAGTGTGCCAAGCAAGGCCTTTCCTAGCCCACTGGCAGAACTGCCGGCGACGAAGTTGCTCAGTAACAAGCTCATGTCAGTAGTTACCATCGCCTTGCAGCAATGCAGGAAATGGCAGGGGGTGGTGGCAGCAGCCACTAACTTCATTTACCCAGCCACTGAGGCGCCGGGTCGGCAGCGCTCACTTGCACAACCTGACCAGCTCAAGCTCACCTGACCAGTCCTTTCTGTTCGGCAAGCCAAAGACAATGTGTGCTAAGCTCTGTCCTCTGGCACTTCCATCGACGCTTGCTTGATCACGAACCTCAATCATCGCTTATACCTGCAAGCTCACACACTTGCCTTGCCTTGAAAGGACCATCTTTCCGAAGGAATGACAGAAGCATGAAATCCCTGGTTATCACTGAAGTTTGTCCATCCAATCCAACATATCGTTCTATGTTTCAAGAAAGCGCATTGCCTGACGAGGCCCCCAGCTTGCCTGCACACGGGGCCATGCATTGCGGGTGCACAAAGCTCAGTAGCCTACATGCTTGCATGCAAGCATAAGGCAGGTCGTCCTGGGCAGGCTCCAGGCAGCTCGTCAGTTCATCAGCTCATCAGCGGCGCGGGCGGCAGAAACACACAAGCGGCTGCTGATATGAAGAAATCGGCTGTGGAAAGCCAGACAGATGCATACAGGTGTTCATGACGGAGCCAAAGGCTAGGCAGACAGGGCGCCCTCAATACCCCCGTGTCAGCAGTAGGAAGTCAGATGAGCTGAGGGGAGGAAGAGCAACCCCGCTGCGCAAGCCAGAGGCTGCTGCAAGGGCGCGACCAGCCCGGCGATGCAAAGCAATCGCCTGGGACCGCTGTAGGTACATAGAAAGACGCATGCGGTAGCAGGACACAAGACCCAAAGGCACCGAGCCACCGGGAAGGGCAGCACCCTGTTCCCGGCGCCGCTGGTCAGCTTGAGAGGCCAGCAGCGAGAGTAACGAGGACCACCGACCCCCGTATGGATGTCCATGGCCAGGGGGTAAAAGGTACCACCCGCCGGGTGGTCCTTGTACTTGTGCAGCTTCTTGTGCAGCGGCAGAAAGAAGAAAGCGGCTGCTGAAATGAAAGAATCGGCTGTGAAATGCCAGCCAGATGCATACAGGTGTTCATGACGGAGCCAAAGGCTAGGCAGACAGGGCGCCCTCAATACCCCCGTGTCAGCAGTAGGAAG